>JAKSZT010054537.1:105491-130457 GCA_026826555.1 Tolypeutes matacus
AAAGTACTGCATTGGCAAAGCTTTAAGTAAGAACAGTGTCTTTGCATTGATTTTAAGTGAAAACAAGTGAATAGCAGCCAAGGAAACAAGCATCTCACTTGTGTTTCAAAACATTTGTACTGCCTGAATTGTCAGAGCGTTAGGTGAAACAGGTGTTTTAACATTGATTATAATTGAAAACACGTGTAGAACAACCAATGAAATAAGATTCTTTCTTCATTTTCAAAAGTGAAAAACTGACTGTCTTCACAGAGCTTTAAGTATACCAGTGTTTTGAAGTTGATTGTAAGTCAAAACACTTGCATAAGTGGAGGGGCCAAGATGGCATTAGTGTAGGAGGGCACTCACTGCAAACTCCCAGAGCAAGGTGGATTGTGGTCGGGGTCCTGCCCTGGGGTCTGTACTGTGCACGCGTGGAGTGAGAAGCTTGGGACATCTATCTGTGCGGATCAACAGCGTGGATGGAACGGTGGACATTCGTGAGTTTTAAGGCTGCCGGAGGAGGTTGGCACAGACGGCTGAGCCCCGCGGTTAGGGAGAAAAAAATAAAAATAAATAAAATGGCCATTTGGAGCCACGAGCAGGGCAAAAAAGTTTATTTTCTGGGGATCTGGCTGCCTGGCACCCCTTGGACCTTGTGTGAACAGAGCAATTGAGCTAATCAGGACCCGGTGAACCGGAGGGGGGATTCTGGTCAGGAATGGAGCTGATTTGCCTAGCTTCCCAGGGATAAGACCCGGGCCGCTGTGGAGCCAGGAAGAAGGGACACTTCCCAAAAGAGGGAGGGTGCTGTTGGAGGACAGGGAAGGGTATTTTTTATTTTTAGACATCAATCTGGCCGCCTGCACCGCCCCATAGCTGTGGGGAGCAGATAAGCCGACCTGAAGCAGCATCAGGCTGAGAGCAGACACGAATCTGCACTCAAACTGATTTACTTAGCAGCCCGGAGATGCTTGAGCCCGGCTCGAGAAGGGGCGGAATTGGCCATCTTTAGCACTCCTCACTGACTAACATCAAAGTTACCCTGGGGAGTCCAGGAAGTGGGACGTGCTTGATTAATTTCCACAGGCCCAGCTAGAGTCCTTCCATAAGGGGCTTGGTCTAGAGGAGGAATTATTTTGGGTCCTGTATTTCGCTAAAAAAATAAATTAAAATTAAAAAAAATAGTGAGGTCACTTCAATAAATGAAAAATAAATTCTTTTAAATTTAGTTTAATAGCTAAAAGCTGCTTCAGGACCTGCATATAGAACTCTGTGGGGAAATTGATTGATAAACACAAGTAGGCAGGAAGGATCCACGTGGACCCTAGGGAAATCATTGACCCGCATAGCTCTGTTTGACTCCTTGCCTGTGAGGATCTTTGGTTTCTCTGTTTCTTTATGGTCCCTTGCTTTTCTTTCCTCTTTCCTACCCCCTTTCTTTTTTCTTCAATATTTTTTAATTAGTTGCTGCCAGCCTGTCACTTCTTTGCTGGGCTTCTTTTTCAATAATTTCCCACTCGCTGTATATATTGATTCTGTATTACAAACTGTCACTTATCCTTCCTGCATCTTTCTGCCTTCTGTTTTCTGTTGTGTCACTTAGAGACATTTTTCCATAGGCCCACAACTTAAGGGTGTCAATTTCTCTTCCATATATTTTGTTTTCTTCTTTTTTTTAATTAGTATTAACATTTTCCTTTCAGAACTTTCTTTAATATTTCTCTCCCTCCTCATAATTCTAGCCTTCTAAATCACTATATATATATATTCCTCCATTTGTTTTCCCAGTCCATTGTGGGAACTCCATATTTTTTCCTAGTACTCTACACTGCTTACACAAGTTAAATATTCATCTCATTAAGTCTCATTTTGCCCCTCTTCTAACTTTTATCAATATTACTATTATCTTTCTGCTTTCCTTACATCTTTTGATTACTCTGACTCTAACATTTTACCTTCAAGGGAACATAGAAAGAAGCAAGGAAATAAAATAAGAAGAAAAACTGCCAAAGAGAAAACTAAATCACATGCAGAACCAACAGCTAAATACAATTCTAGATCATAAAGAAAAGCTAATCAACTGAACAAACCCATCAAGATAATATGATGACCAGAGGGCAAAAAAAATACAAATGACTTTGAGAAACTGGAAAACATAGACCAGTCCAATGCACAAAATAAAAACCAGTAAGCAATGCAGAACATCGAACAACTAATCAAAGCTATCCAAACAAATATCATGGACCAACTTGAAGAACTGTAGGAAGAGATTAAGGATATAAAGAAGACACTGGGAGAACGTACTGAAGAAATAGCAAACATGCCTAAAAAGGTAATGGATATGATGGTGAACAATAGCACAAGCTAAGAAATGAAAAAGACGCTGGACTCACATGGCAGCAGATTTGAACAGGCAGAGGAAAGAATTAGTGATATGGAAGACAATACAGCTGAAATCAAAGAGATTGTAGAACAGATAGACAAAAAGATAGAAAAAAATCCAGCATGGACCCAGGGAATTAACTGATAATACAAAATGCACAAACATATGCATTATGGGCATCCCAGAAGGAGAAAAGAAGGGAAAGGGAACAGAAGGAGTGTTGAAGGAAATAAAGGCTGAAAACTTCCCAACTGTATTGAGAGAGATGGATGTGCAGATCCAGGAAGCACAGCACACCCCAAATAGTATAAATCCCAACAGGCCAACTCCAAGACATATACTAGTCAAAATGTCCAATGCTCAAGACAAAGAGAAAATTCTCAAGGCAGCAAGAGAAAAGAGGACCATCACATACAAAGGAAGCACAATAAGATTAAGAGCTGATTTCTAAGCTGAAACCATGGAGGCAAGAAGACAGTGGTGTGACATAGACAAAATACTAAAAGAAAAAAACTTCCAGCCACGAATTCTCTATCCAGCAAAATTGGCATTCAAAAATGATGGATAGTTCAAAATATTCACAGATAAACAGCAATTAAGAGAATATGTCAAGAAGAAACCAGCACTTTAAGAAATACTAAAGGAATCTCTACAAGTTGAAATGAAGAAACAAGGAGAGAGAGTTGGAGGAGAGTTTAAAAACAATTGAAAATGTAAAAAGAGAAATAAAACAACATATGACATACATTAACCCAAAGAAAAAATGGCTGAAGTAAGAAATTCGTTATGAGTAATAACACTGAATATTAATGGATTAAATTCACCAATCAAAAGACACAGATTGGCAGAATGGATAAGAAAATATGATCCATCTATATGCTGTCTACAAGAAAACAAACTTCGACCCAGGGATTCAAGGAGGCTGAAAGTGAATGGCTGGAAAACCATTTTAGAAGCTAACAATAGTCAAAAAAGGGGAGGAGTAGCTATTCTAATATCAGATAAAATAGACTTTAAATGCAAAACTATTGTAAGAGACAAAGATGGACACTACATATTAGTAAGTGGAGTAATCTCTCAAGAAGAGAGAACAATCATCAACATTTACATACCTAATCAAGGTGCCTCAAAATACGTGTGGCAAACTCTCAAAAAACTAAGAGAAGAAATAAATGCCTCTACAATGATAGCAGGGGACTTCAACACACCAGTATCATCATTAGACAGAACATCTGGACAGAGAATCAATAAAGAAACTAACGCACTCAACAATACATTAGAAGACCTGGACTTAATAGACATATACAGAACACTACACCCAAATACAGTGGGATTTACATTCTTCTCGAGTGCACATGGAACATACTCCAAAATAGACCACATGCTAGGCCACAGAACAACACTCAATGAATTCCAAAAGATTGAGATTATACAATGTAATTTCTCTGACGAAAACGGAATGAAGTTGGAAATCACTAAGGGCCGGAGAAACAGGTTAGGCACACGGATATGGAAGTTAAACAACACACTCTTAGACAAACAGTGGGTCAAAGAGGAAATCTCAAAAGAAATCAGTAACTACCTTGAAACTAATGAAAACGACAACACAACATATCAAAACCTATGGGATGCAGAGAAAGCAGTCCTGAGAGGGAAGTTCATAATCATAAATTGATATATAAAAAAGGAAGAGCTAAAATTGAAGACCTAACTGCACACTTGGAGGAATTGGAAAAACAACAACAAACTAAACCTAAAGGAAGTAGAAAGAAGGAAATAACAAAGATTAGAGCAGAACTAAATGAAATAGAGAATAAGAAAGCACAGTCAACAATAAACTAAACCAAAAGTTGGTTCTTCAAGAATATCAACAAAATTGACAAACCCTTAGCCAGACTAACAAAGAAAAAGAGAGAACAGATGCAAATACATAAAATAAGGAATGAGTAAGGTGATATCACTACTGACCCCACAGAAATAAAGAGTATCATAAGAGTATACTTTGAAAAATTATATGCCAACAAGAATGACAATTTAGAGGAAATGGACATGTTTCTAGAAACCCACAAATAGCCGACATTGATGAAAGAAGAAATAGATGAACTCAACAGTCCAATTACAAGTAAAGAGATAGACTCATTCATCAAAAACCTCCCAACTAAGAAGAGTCCAGGACCAGATGGTTTCACAGCTGAATTCGACCAAACATTCCGGAAAGAGCTAACACCAATTCTACTTAAGCTCTTCCAAAAAATACAAGTAGAAGGAATAATACTTAATTCATTCTATGATGCCAACTTAACCCTGATAAAACCAAATAAAGATACCACAAGAAAAAAAAATTACAGACCAATTTCTCTAATGAACCTAGATGCTAAAATCCTTAACAAAATACTTGCTAATCGCATTCAACAACATATCAAAAGGATTATACACTATGACCAAGTGGGTTTCATCCCGGGTATGCTAGGATGGTTCAATATAAGAAAATCAATCAATGTAATCCACCACATCAATAGATTGAAAGAAAAAAATCACATGATCATCTCTATAGATGCAGAAAAAGCATTTGACAAAACACAGCACTCTTTCCTCATAAAAACACTACAAAAGATAGGAACAGATGGAAACTTTCTGAAAATGATAAATGATATATATGAAAAACCCAAAGCTAACATCATTTTCAATGGTGAAATCCTAAAAGCCTTTCCTCTGAGATCGAGAACAAGACAAGGATGCCCACTATCACCACTCCTATTTAACGTTGTCTTAGAAGTACTTGCATGAGCAATGAGACAAGAAAAGGACATAAAGGCATCCAGATTGGAAAAGAAGTAAAATTTTCAATATTTGCAGATTACATGGTCCTATACATAGGAAGCCCTGAGAAATCTACAACAAGACTTCTAGAACATAAAAAGGAGTTCAGTAATGTTGCAGGCTATAAGATCAATGCTCAAAAATCAGTAGCATTTCTATACACCAATAACGAGCAAACTTGAGGAGAAAATGGGGGAAAATACCATTTACAATAGTAAATCAAAGAATCAAATAACTAGGAATAAATTTAACTAAAGATGTAAAGGACATATACAGAAAACTACACAACACTGTTAAACGAAATCAAAGAAGACTTAAATAAATTGAAAAATATTCCCTGTTCATGCATAGGAGGACTTAACATCATCAAGATGTCTATCCTACCCAAAATAATCTATAGATTTAATGCAATCCCAATAAAAGTCAACACTATATTTTTTAAGGATCTGGAAAAACTAACCACAAAATATATTTGGAGAGGCAAGAGGCCCCGAATTGCCAAAGATATGTTGAAAAAGAGAAAGGAAGTTAAAGGTATCACACTACCTGACTTTAAAACATACTACAAAGCTACAGTGATCAAAACTGCATGGAATTGGCACAAGGATAGACCTACTGACCAATGGAACCGAATTGAGAGCTCTGATATAGATCCTCGCATATACATTCACCTGATATTCCTCAAGGTTATCAAGCCCACTCATTTGGGAGAGAATGGCCTCTTTAACCAATGGTGCTTAGATAACTGGATATCCATATCGAAGAGAATGAGAGAAGAGTATCATCTCACACCTTGTACAAAAATCAACTCAAGATGGATCAAAGATCTAAATATAAGAGCCAAAACCATAACACCTTGGAAGATAATGTAGGGAAGCATCTACAGGACCTTGTAATAGGAAATGGTTTCATGAACTTCACAGCCAAAGCACGAGCAGCAAGAGAAAAAATTGATAAATGGGATCTCCTCAAAATTAAAAACTTCTGCACCTCTAAGGATGTATTAAGAAAATAAAAAGGCAACCTACCCAATGGGAAAAAATATTCGGCAACCATATATCTGATAGGAGCCTGTATATATAAAGAAATCCTACACCTTGAAAATAAAAGGACAAACAACCCATTTAAAAATGGGCAAGTGATCTGAAAAGACATTTCTCCAAGGAAGAAATACAAATGGCTACAAAGCACATGAAAACGTGCTCAACATCGCTTGCTATCAGGGAAATGCAAATCAAAACTACAATGAGATAACATCTTACACCCATCAGAATGGCAGCTATTAAAAAAACAGGAGACACTAAATTTTGGAGAGGATGTGGAGGAATAGGAGCCCTCATCCACTGCTGGAGGGGCTGCGTTATGTTCCAGCCACTGTAGAGGACAGTTTGGCAGATCCTCAGAAAACTAACAATAGATCTTCCGTATGATCCATAAATTCCACTGCTGGGTATATACCCAGAAGAACTGAAAGCAAAGACACAGATATATGCACGGCAACGTTCATAGCGACGTTGTTCACCATTGCCAAAAGTTGGAATCAGACACGGTGCCCATCAACAGACGAATGTATAAGCAAAATATGGTACAAACATACAATGGAATATTACTCAGCTGTAAGAAGGAACAAATTGCTAATACATGGAATAACGTGGATGAATCTTGAAGACCTTATGTTGACTGAAACAAGCCAGGCACTGAAGGATGAACAGTATATGACCTCATTGATCTGAACTGAGGAATGTGAGCAGTCTCTGAGAACCATTGTCTGAAAGATAGGTTAACAAAGGAGAGTAAGAGAAGAGCCAGCTTTGAGCCATCACCCATATGGACATAATCTATGGTAAAGGGATAGAGTGTGGTTGCATGTTGGGGAATGGGGCAGATGAGTGGTGGTGTTCCTGGCTTTGGTGGTGCAACACTGGCGGGTGGGTGGATAAGGATGGGCTGGTTCAAATCCCCAGGGAATGTAACTGTGAATCTTGACTTTCCATGAGTTGGGAGAGGGGGGTATCATGGGCCCTGGGAGGCTGGGGGGAAGGGAACAGTCAAGATCTAATGGGTTGTTTGGTGGTCATGGGGAAGGTTTAAAATTATCTTACAGTAATGGACACAGGACATGGTAAATATCATCAAAATTATTAAACTGTATCATCTAAATTGTAAACTATACTGTAAATCATTGACAATGTTTGTTGCTATATTTTGCTATCTGCATAACAGTTATAACAATGCTAACAACCAAAAAAAAGGGGGGCTAATATAGGCTGGGGAAGGGGGGGTGGTTTGATATCTGGGAGTCTCCGGCACTGTGTGTGACTTGGCTGTGACCTAAAATTTCTTTGAAAATTAAATGAAAAATTGGGAGACAATGGGGATTGAGAGGAGGAAGGTGTCATGACACACCAGACATCCGATAACACAGTGATAAATGGAAGGAAAGAAAAGAAATGAGAAAGGAAAAAAAAAGAAAAAAATATATTTTAAAGGCATTTTCTTTGTTTTTTTGCCCATTTTTTGAATGTCCCAATCCGCTAATTATATTTTATTTTGTTTTGTTCTTTGTTTGATTATTTGTTTTCCTTCTCTTTTCTTTCCTTTTTTTTCCCGAGTTTCCTTATGTTTCTCTCTTGCATGTAAGCTTATCATACTTGTTTCTTTTTCCTAGTAAGTGTATTTGATTATTTTATGGACTAAATGTTCATGGAGGATTTGGATCACAGAAGGGTTACAATGGGCACTACAGGGGATTATTGGTGTGGGGAGTCTGGGAGGGGGGTTTCACAGGAATTAGTACATCCAAATATACATGAAAGATATACAAAATCGTTCAAAAGATCAAAAGATGGGGCGTGGTCACGATGGGTGGACAATCACACAATAAATGAGGGAATCTGAATTCCTATCCTGGAGAGCCCTGCCACAGTCTCCAAGGGAGCAGCAAGAGTCCTCTGAGTGCAGGGACAGTGTCTGTCAAATTAGGATGACCCACTGATGTGTTCTTTTTATTGATGACTACCCTTGTGAGTCTTTGCTCTTGTAAATGAGACTTAGCCTGCAGCTGTGGGGTACCTAAGGGTTGCCACCTGAGAGCCTCCTTGTTGCTCAAATGTGGCCTCTCTCTAAGCCAAACTCAGCATATGATTGCATTACCTTCCCCCCAACGTGGGACATGACTCCCGGGGATGAGCCTCCCTGGCAACGAGGGATTAATACCAAGTGCCAACTGGCAACACAACTGGAAAAAGACCTTGAATAAAAGATGGAAATGGTAAGGACAAATGAGTTCAAGTGGCTAAGAGACTTCAAAGAGAGTCAGGAAGTCATCCCAGAAGTAACTCTTACGCACACCTTAGTAGGAGCTCATAGATCGTCAAATTGCCTATCACCCTACACAGAGGTGCTCCTGAGAGATCTGGAGACACCCAGGTCCTTATAAGGGGGATATTCCCAGAGACTGATGCCTTATCAGTGGGCTCTATTTTGGAATCTGTGCTCCTGAGAGTGACAGATTTGGACTCAAATAAATCCTCCCTGCACATGGTTCACCAGTCCTTTCTATTCAAACCTATATGTGATGCTGGAGCTTTTAAGTATACTTCCCGAGACTGGAGCCTCTGGCCTACCTATATGCCAGGTGTGCATGAAATATCGATGGAGCTGCAACTCCTACCCTACAGCTCTATTGTCTCATCCAATCACCTGGCAAGGAGACAATGATAAGTAATGGTCATCCCAGGGAATGGAGAGGACTTGCATCTGCAGGCAGGATCATCCCACCCACCATATCCATGGGATATAAGCCCTCTCTCAATTGGAGGTGGAGTGTACATCACCATCCAAGTCCCCTCAGGTTTGGGGGAAGAACTATGGACTAGAGTGTACTTGATGGTATTCTGTTGTTCACATATGGTGATTCTAGCAATGGAAGAAATTATAACAATGAGTTGGAGCCTGTGCCCACTTGACGCTTTTGGGGCAGGGAAGGGATGAGCAGTTGAAATACAGGGGCTTCTTTGGGAGTTGGAGTTTGTCCTGAGTACTGTTGTGGCAATGGATGTAGGCCATTTTAAATCAGCACACACCACTCAGAACTGTGTGAGAGAGTGTGGTCTACGGGGTTAACTGTGGTCTATGGTTGGTGGCAACGCCCCGGATGTGTAAGTTCATTGAGGGTGGTGGGCCACACTTGTGGGAGATGTTTGTGTGGGATGTGGGCAACATGGGAATCCCAGTGGGTTCCGTGTAATAGTTTGGTAATCTAAGCACCTCTTAAAATATATTTACATATATATATAAATAACATGTTTGTAAGCAAATACACATATATGCATATATATTTGTATATCATTTTGCAAAAGTTGGTGTGTGTTGTGAAGTTTTTGATTTTTACCCACAATAAAAAAATAAAAACACTTGTAAACCTACCAATGAAGAGTATCTTGCTTAGTTTTCTAATCTCAAGAAAATCCAGTGTTTTGTATTTTATTGTACAGGAAAACAATTGCATAGCAGCCAAGGAAACAGGTATCTTACTTATGTTACAAAAGGGAAGCACCTCCTTTGTTCACAACGGATTAAGTAAAACTGGAGTTAAGTGGAACTCCATGGATACTTAAGTGGAAACACATGGAGAGAATCCACTGGATCAAGTTAATTTCTTAGTTTTCAAAACTAAGTTGATAATTTTCAAAACTAAAGTATCAACTGCGTTCACAGAGCATTAGGCAAAACCAGGGTTTTGAAGTTGATTGTAAGTCAAAACATATGCAAGTGTGTTTTGACATTGATTATAAGTAAAAACACATGCAAAGCAGCCTATGACACAAGTCTCAGTCTTATTTTTCAAAACATACAAACCTACTGTTTTCAGAATATTATGTAATACCAGTGTTGTGAATTTGAGTGTAAGTGAAAACACGTGCCTAGCAGCAAATGAAACAAGAATTTTTCTTAGATTTCAAAACTGAAGTAACCACTGCATTCTCATAGCATTAGGTAAAAGCATAGTTTTGACGTTGATTTTTAGTGAAAGCAAGTATATCGCAGCCAAAGAAACACGTACATTACTGACCTTTTAAAATTGAAGTACCTTTTGCATTCAGAGAGTGTTAGGTGAAACCAGTGTTTTGAAGTTGATTGTTAGTGAAAACATGTGCATAGCAGCAAATGAACAAAGAATCTTACTGAGATTTCAAAAGGGAAGAAAGTACTACACTGGCATAGTATTAAGTAAAATCAGTGTCTTGACATTGATTGTAAGTGAAGAAAAGTGCATAGCAGCCAAGGAAACAAGTATCTCACTTGCATTTCAAAACTTTTGTACCACCTGCATTCACAGAGCATTAAGTCAAACCAGTGTTTTAATATTAATTATAAATGAAAACATGTGCAAAGCAACCAAAGAAACCAGATTCTTTATTCATTTTCAAAACTGAAAAACCAACTGCCTTCACAGAGTTTTCAGTAATCCAGGGTTTTGAAGTTGTTTGTAAGTCAAAACACATGCATAGGTACAATGAAAAGAGTGTCTTGCATACTTGTAAAAACTGGAGAATTGCCTGGATTCTTTCTTGGTTTCAAACCTTAAGAAATCACTGCATTGGCATAGCATTAGGTAAAAGCAGTGTTTGACATTGATAGTGAGTGAGAGCAAGTGCATAGCAGCTAATGTCACAAAAATCTTTCATCATTTTCAAAAATGAAAAACCGACTGCATTCAGAGAGCTTTATGTAAACAAGGGTTTTGAAGTTAAGTGCAAGTGAAAACCCATGCATAGTAGCAAATGTAAAAAGAACCTTACTTGTGTTTGACAACTTTAGTACCACCTGAATGCACAGAGTGTTAGGTAAAACCAATGTTTTAATATTGATTATAACTGAAAACACTTGTGGAGCATCCAAAGAAACAACATTCTTTCTTCATTTTCAAACTAAAAAACAGACTTCATTCACAGAGTTTTAGTTAAACTAAGGTTTTGAAGTTGATTGTAAGACAAAACACGTGCATAGCAGCCAATGAAAAGAGCATTTTGCTTAGTGGTCAAATCTGAACGACAGCCAGTGTTTTGTATTTTATTGTATAGGAAAACAAGTGAATATCAACCAAGGAAACAAGTATCTTGCTTAATTTACAAAAGTCAAGCATCTCCTTTGTTCACAGAGCATTAAATAAAACTGGTGTTTTGACATTGTTTATATGTTCAAACACCGGCGTAGGAGCCACTGAAACAAGTCACTTTCTTAATTTTCAAAACTAAAGAATAAACTGCATTCACACAGCATTAGGTAAAACCAGGGTTTTGAAGTTTGTATTAAGTCAAAACACGTGCATAGCTGTGAAAGAAAAGAGTATCTACCTTAGATGTCAAAACTGGTGAACTGCTTGAATTCTGAGGGTGTTAGGTGAAACCAATGTTTTGAATTTTATTGTAAAGCAAAACAAGTGCATTGAAGCCAAGGAAACAAGTATCTTCTTTAGTTTTCAAAACTGAAGAAACCACTGCGTTGGCATATCATTAGGTAAAAGCAGTGTTTTTACATTGCGTGTGAGTGAAAGCAAGTGCATAGCAGGGAAGGAAACAAGTATCTTACTTACTTTACAGAAGTGAAAAACCTCCTGTATTCACAGAACATTAGTTTAAAGCAAAGATTTTGAAGTTGATTATAATTCAAAACAAGTGCATAGCTGCCAATGAAATGAGTATCTTGCTTAGTTTTGAAAACTCAATAAATCACTGCAGTGGCATAGCATTAGATAAAAGCAGTGTTTTCACCTTGATTGTGGGTGAAACCATGTGCAAAGCAGCCAAGGAAACAAGTATCATTCTTACTTTACAAAAGTGAAGCACCACTTATGTACACAGAGCAATAACTAAAACCAGAATTTTGACATTGATTATAAATGGAAACACGTGCATAGCAGTCACTGAAACAAGATTCATTCTTAGCTTTCAAAATTAAAGAAACAACTGTGTACCAAGCATTAGGTGAAACCAGGGTTTTGAAGTTGATTGCCAGTGAAACAAGTGAATAGAAGCCAAGGAAACAAGAATCTTGCTGAGTTTTCAAAACTAAAGTACTGACTGCATTCACAGAACATTAGATAAAACCAGTGTTTGAAGTTGATTGTAAGTGAAAACACGTGCATTGCAGGAAATGAAACAAGAATCTTATATTTCAATAGTGAAGAAACTACTGCATTGGCATAGCCATAGGTAACAGGGTGCTTTGATATGGCTTGTAAGTGAAAACAAGTGCATAGCTACCAATGAAACAAGGATCACACTTGCATTTCAAAACCTTAGTACCTCCTGAATTCACAGAGCACCAGGTAAAACTAAATGTTTTAATATTGATTATAAGTGAAACTTGTGCAGAGAGAAATAAGAATCTTTCTTCATTTTCAAAACTAATAAAATGACAGCATTCAGAGAGTTTTAGGCAAACCAGGTTTTTTAAATTCATTGTAAGCCAAAACACATGCATAGCTGCCAAAGAAGAGTATCTTGCTTAGATGTCAAACCTGGAGAACCACCTGCATTCAGAGTGTGTTAGGTTAAATGAGTGTTTTGAATTTTTATTGTAAGTGAAATCAAGTGCATTGTAGCTAAGGAAACAAGGATCTTTCTTAGTTTTCAAAACTGAACAAACCACAGCATTTGCATATCATTAGGTAAAAGCGGTGATTTGACTTTGGTTTTAAGTGAAAACAAGTACATAGCAGCCAAAGAAAGACGTATCTTACTTATTTTACAAAAATGAAGAACGTCATATATTCACAGAGCATAAGGTTAAACCAGGGTTTTGAAGTTGATTGTAACTCAAAATATGTACATAGCTGCCAATGCAATGAAGATCTGGCTTTGTTTTAAAAACAGGAGACCCTCCTGCATACAGACTGTGTTAGGTAAACCCAGTGTTGGCCTTTGATTCTAAGTGAAAACAAGTGCACAGAATCCAAGTAAACAAGTACCTTAATTACTTTACAAAAGGGAAGAACCTTTTGTGTTCAAAAAACCTTAGGAAAACCAGTGTTTTGACATTGATTATATATGAAAACATGTGCAAATCAGCTGAAGAAACAAGTTCCTTTATCGGTTTTCAAAACTCAAGAATGGACTGCATTCACAGAGTTTTAGCTAAAACCAGTGTTTTGAATTTTATTGTAATTGAAACAAGTGCATTGCAGCAAAGGAAACAAGTAACTTACTTGATTTTCAAAACTGAAGAAACCACTTCATTGGCATAGCAATAGGTAAAAGCAGTGTTTTTAAATTGATTTTGAGTGAAAGCAAGTGCATAGCAGCCAAGGAATCAGGTATCTTACTTATGTTTCAAAATTGAAGTATCTCCTGCATTCACAGAGTGTTAGGTAAAATCATTGTTTGATATTTATAGTATGTAAAAAGAAGTGCATATCAGCCAATTAAACAAGGACTTGCCTGTTTTTCACAAGTAAAGAACTGACTGCATTCACTGAATCTTATGTATCAACACTGATTTGGCCTTGATCATAAGTGAAAAATGTGTGAAGCAGAAAATTAAACAAGGAACTTGCTTAGTTTTCAAAACTGAACAACTACTTAAATTCACAAAGTGTTACGCAAAACCAGTGTTTTTACATTGATTATAAGTAAGAACAAGTGAAAAGCAGCAAATTAAGGAAGTAACATGCTTAGTTTTCACCACTGAAGAAAGTCCTGAATTCACAGCGCTTTAGGTAAAACCACCATGTTGAAATTGATTATAAGTGAATAGACGTGTGTAGGAGGCAATTAAATGAGTATCTTCATTAGTTTTCAAATCTGAAGAACGAGTTACTTTCACAAAGGTAAAACCAGAGTTTTTTCATTGACCGTAAGTGAGAAGAAGTGAAAAGTATCCTATTAAACAAGTAATTTACTTAATTATTTGAAATCTAAGAAGCTTCTTCATTCACAGAGTTTTAGGGAAAACCAGGGTTTTTCCATTGGTTGTAAGTGAAAAAAAGTGCAAAGAACCAAATTAAACTATGTGCTTGGAATTCAAAACTGAAGAACCTCATGAATTCACAGATCATTAGGTCAAACAAGTACTTTGATATAGAATGTAAGGGAAAATATGTGCATAGCAGCAAATTAAAGAAATAACATCCTTAGTTTCACAAATGAAGAAATGCTGCATTCTTAGAACATATGGTAAAACCATGGTTTTGACATTGCTTGTAAGTTAAAACAAGTGCATAGAAGACAATTAAAGAAGTAACGTGTTTACTTTTCACACCTGAAGACACTACTGCTGTAACAGATTGTTAGGTATCACAACTGATTTGCCATTAAATACAAATGAAAACAATTTTGTAGACTTCATTTAAAGAAAACAATTTCTTAGTTTTCCCAACTGAAGAAACTACTGCATTCCAAGACCCTTAGATGTATCATTGTGTTCTCATTGATTTTAAGTGAAAGAAGTGCATAGCACCAATGAAAAAGAAACTTCCTTAATTTTCACAAATTGAAGAAACAAATTCATCCTCAGAGCATGTGGTATAACCAGCATTTTAGCATTGTGAGTGAAAACAACTGCATAGCAGACAATTAAACAAGTAAATTTCTTAGTATTCAAAAATGAAGAACCTCCTACGTTCAAAGAGTATTAGGTAAAACCAGTGTTTTGATATTTATTTTCTGTGGGAACAAGTGCATAGCAGCCAATAAACAAGGACTTGCCTAATTATGACAATTGAATAAATGACTTAAATCACAGAATCTTAGGCAACACCACTACTTTGACATTGATTTTAAGTGAAAAAAGTGTGAACAATACAATTAAATGAGGAACTTACTTAGTTTTGAAAACTGAAGAACCACTTACATTCACAAAGTATTAGGTCAAAGAGTGT
The DNA here is from genome assembly GCA_026826555.1 of Tolypeutes matacus. NCBI lineage: Eukaryota > Metazoa > Chordata > Mammalia > Cingulata > Chlamyphoridae > Tolypeutes > Tolypeutes matacus. The sequence continues at coordinate 120,560 of JAKSZT010054537.1, forward strand.
ATTTTAATTGATTGTAAGTGAGAAAAAGTGTAAAGTAGCCAGTTAATGAACTAAAGTGACTAGTTTTAAAAATTTAAGAAAAACCTGCCTTTCCAGAGGTTATTTAAAAAAAAAACATTTTGACATTGATTGAAAGTAAAAACAAGTGAATAGTATTCAATTGAACAAGTACCTTCCTTAGTTTTTTAAAACTGTAGAACCTCCTGAATTCACAGAGCCTTATGTAAAACTAGTGTTTTCACATTGATTATAAGTGAAAACAAGTGTGTAGCAGGCAATTAATCAAGCAACTTGCTTAGTTTTCAAAGCTGAAGAACCTCCTTCCTTCACAGTTCATTAGGTCAAACAAGTGTTTGATATTGACTCTAATTGAAAAGAAGTACATAGCAGTAATTTAAAGAAGGAAATTTCTTAGTTTACCCAACTGAAGAATCTAATGCATTCCAAGAGCAAAAGGTAAATCCATTGTTTTGTCATTGATTGTAAGTGAAAACAAGTGTATAGCATCCAATGAAAAAGTAAATTGCTTTGTTTTCACAATTTGAAGAAAGGAATTTATTATCAGTGTATTAGGTAAAACCAGCATATTGATATTGTAAGAGAAAACAGGGGCATAGAAGCCAATTAAACTAGCATCTTGATTAGTTTTCAAAATTGAAGAATGTTCTGCTTTCACAGAGCATTAGGAAAAACCAGTGTTATGACATTAATTGTAAGGGAAAACAAGTCCCATACCAGGCAAATAGCAAAGCAATTTGCTTAGATTTCAAAACTGAAGAACCCTCCTACATTCACAGGGCATTAAGTAAAACCAGTGTTTTGATATATATTGTATTTGAAAACAAGCATATAGTAACCAATTATACAAAGACATGCTTGGTTTCCTCAAGTGAAGAAATAACTGCATTCACAGAGTATTATGTATCACCACTACTTTGACATTGATTGTAAGTGAAAAGAACTGTGATGCAGGCAATTAAATGAGTAACTAGCTTAGTTTTCAAAACTGAAGACCCACTGACATTACAAAGCATTAGATATAACCAGTGTTTTACAATTGATTGTGAGATCAAGTGCAAAGCATCCAATTAAGGAAGCAAATTGCCTAGTTTCACAACAGAAGAAACAACTGCATTCACAGAGCATTAGGAAAAACCAGCATTTTGACATTGATTTTAAGTGAAAAGGCATCTGAATCAGGCAATTAAAAGAGTAACTTGCTCAGGTTTCAAAACTGAAGAACCACTTACATTCCCAAAACGTTAGGTAAAGATTGTGTTTTTCATTGATTGTAAGAACAAGTGCAAAGCAGCCAATTAAGGAAGCAAATTGCCTAGTTTCACAACAGAAGAAAGAACTGCATTCACAGAGCATTAGGAAAAACCACCATTTTGACATTGATTGTAAGTGAAAAGGTGCCTGAATCAGGCAATTAAAAGACTAACTTACTCAGTTTAAAAAAACTGAAGAACCACTTACATTCACAAACAGTTAGGTAAAACTAGAGTTTTTTCCTTGATTTTAAGGGAGAAGAGATGAATCGTATCCTATTAAATAAGTATCTTGCTTAATTTTTTAATAATTTATAACCTCCTAGATTCCCAGTTTTAGATAAAAGCAGGGTTTTGACATGGTTGTAAGTGAAACAAGTGCATAGCACCAAATTAAACTACTTGCTTGGAATTTAAAACTGAAGAACCTCATGCATTCACCAAGCATTAGGTAAAATTGATGTTTTGCCATTGATTGTAAGTGAAAACAATTGTGTAGTAGCCAATTAAAGAAATTAATTTCTCAGTTTTCAAAAATGGAGAAGCTACTGTATTCCCAGAATGTTAGGTAAAACCATGGCTTTGACATTGGTTGTAAAGGAAAGCAAGTGCCTAGCAGCCAATTAAAGAAATAACTACCTTAGATTTCACAAATGAAGAAACTACTGCAATCTCAGAACATAAGGTTAGGTCATGGTTTTGACATTGGTTGCAAGTTAAAATAGGTACATAACAGCCAATTAAAGAAGTAACATGTGTAGTTTTCACAACTACAGAAACTGCTGCATTCATAGTGTTAGGTATCACAATTGATTTGCCATTAACTATAAATGAAAAGAGTTGTGTAGCAGTCATTTAAAGAAGAAAATTGCTTAGTTTTCCCAACTGAAGAAACTCCTGCATTCCAAGAGCTTTATGTAAACCATTGTTTTCTTATTGATTGTAAGGGGGAAAATGTGCATAGCACCCAATGAAAAAGTAACTTGCTTAGGTAAAACCACCATTTGGACATTGAATGTAAATGAAAAGAACTGTGTAGCAGGCAATTAAATGAGTAACTTGTTTAGTTTTCAAAACCAAAGAACCATTACATTCACTAAATGTTAGGTAAAACCAGTGATTTTCATTGACTCTAAGTGAGAACAAGGTCAAAGCAGACTATTAAGTAAGTACCATGCCTAGTTTTCACAACTGAAGAAACCCCTGAATTTACAAGTGGTTGAGTAAAACCACCATTTTGACATTGATTGTAACTGAAAACAAGTAAATAGTATCCTATTAAACAAGTACCTTCCTGAATTTTTGAAAACTGAAGAACCCCCTTCATTCACAGAGTGTTAGGTAAAACCAGGGTTTTGACATTGGTTGTAAATGAAAACCAGTGAATAGTACCAAATGAAAAAGAAACTTGCTTAGATTTCACAACTGAAGAAACTACTGCATTGATAAGTATTATGTAAAACCAGCATTTTGCCATTGATATAAAGTGAAAACAATTGTGTAACAGCCAATTATACAAGTAACTTGCTCAGTTTTCAAAACTGAAGGGCCTCCTGCACTTATAGAGTGTTAGGTAAAACCACTGTTTTGGCATTGATTGTAAGTGAGAATAAAAACCTCAAATAAGTCAGGGAACTTGCTTAGAACTCAAAAAAGAAAAACATACTGCATTCCAATAGCATTAGATGAAACCAGTGGTTTGATATTGATTGCAAGTCAAAAGAATTGTGCAGTTGGCAATTAAATGAGTAATTTGCATAGTTTTCCAAACTGAAGAACCATTTACATTCACAAAGCATTAGGTAAAACCAGTGTTTTTCATTGATTGTGAGAACAAGTGCAAAGCAGCCAATTAAGGAAGTAACGTGCCTAGTTTTCACAAGTGAAGAACCTCCTACATTCACAAAGCTTTAGGTAAAACCACCATTATGCCATTGCTTGGAAGTGAAAAGCAGTGTGTAGCAGGGAATTAAATGAATAATTGTTTAGTTTCCAAAACTGAATAACCACTTACATTCACAAAAGTAAAAGCAATGTTTTTTCATTGACTGTAAATGAGAAGAAGTTAATTGTGTCCTATTAAACAAGTACCTTCCTTAATTTTTGAAAATTGAAGAACTTCCTTCAGTCACAGCATGTTAGGTAAAAACAGGGTATGATATGTATTGTAAGTGAAAAGAAGTACATAGCAGCAAATCAAACTATTTCTTAGGAATTCAAAACTGAAAAAAACTCATGCATTCACAGAGCATTAGGTAAAACCAGTGTTTTGACCTTGATTTTAAGTGAAAACAAGTGTGTAGTAGGCAATTAAACAAGCATCTTGCTTAGTTTACAAAACTGAAGAAGTTCATTCATTCACAGAGCATTAGGTCAAACAAGTGTTTTTATATGGAATGTAATGAAAAAAAGTGCATAGCATCCAATTAAAGAAATGACTTCCTTTGTTTCCATAAATGAAGAAACTACTGCAATCCCAGAGCATTAGGTAAAACCATAGTTTTAATGTTGTAAGTTAAAACAAGTTCATAGCAGCCAATTATAGAAGTAACATGTTTACTATTCAAAACAGAAGAAACTACTGCATTCAGAGGATGTTAGGCATCACAACTGATTTCCCATTGGCTGTAAGTGAAAACAAGTGCAAATCATTATTTTAAAGAGGTAAATTGCTTAGATTTCTGAAATAAAGAAACTACTGCATTCCACAAGTGTTGGTAAACCATTGTTTTGTCATTGATTATAAGTGAAAACAAGTGCATAGCATCCAATGAAAAAGTAACTTGCTTAGTTTTCAAAGCTTGAAGAAAGAACTGCATTCTCACTGTATTAGGTAAAACCAGCATATTGATATTGTAAGTGTCAACCAGTGCTTTTACATTGATTTTAAGTGAAAAGAAGTATGCAGCAGACATTTAAACGAGAGACTTACATATTCCTTCATAGTTGGAAAACTTGCATAGTTTTCCAAATTGAAGAACCACTTACATTCACAAAGCATTAGGTATAACCAGTGTTTTTTCATTGATTGTGAGATCAAGTGCAAACCAGCCAGTTAAGCAATGTGCCTAGTTTTCACAACTGAAGGAACTCATGCATTCACAAGCATTAGGTAAAACCACCATTTTGACATTGATTGTAAATGAAAATAAGTGTGTAGCAGGCAATTATATTAGTAACTTACTTAGTTTTCAAAACTGATGAAACACATTCACAAATGTAAAACCAGGGTTTTTTCATTGATTGTAAGTGAATAGAAGTGAATAATATCCTATTAAACAAGTACATTGATTAAATTTTGAAAATTGAAGAACCTCCATTCACAGTGTTAGGTAACCCGGGGTTTGTCATTGTTTGTAAGTGAAAATAAGTGCACAGCAGCAAATTAAACTACTTGCTTGGAATTCAAAACTGAAGAACCTCACACATTCCCAGAGCATTAGGTAAAACCAGTGTTTTTACATATATTGTAAATGAAAATAAGTATGTAGCTGGTAATTAAACAAGTAACTTGCTTAGTTTTCAAAACTGAAGTATGTACTGCATTCACAGAGCATTAGGTAAAACCAGTGTTTTGACATTGGTTGTAAGTGAAAGCTAGTGCCATAGCAGCCAAATAAAGAAGTAATTTGCTTCATTTTCAAAACCAAAGAACCTCCTAAATTCACAGAGTGTTAGGTAAAATCAGGGTTTTGATATTTATTGTAGTGAAAACAAGTGCATAGCATCCATTTAAACAAGCACTTGCTTCATTTTCACCTGTGAAAAAATGACTGCATTCACAGAACTTTATGTATCACCACTGCTTCAACATTGATTTTAAGTGAAAACAAGTGTATAGCAGGCAATTAAAGAAAAAAGTTTCCTTGGTTTTCAAAAATGTAGTAACTACTGCATTCCCAGAATGTTTTGCAAAACCATGGTTTTGATATTGGTTATAAGCTAAAACAGATGCATAACTGCCAATTAAAGAAGTAACTTACTTAGATTTCACAACTGAAGGAATTAATGCATTCTCAGTTTATTTGGTAAAACCAGCATACTGGCATTGTAAGTGAAAACAAGTGCATATCTTCCAATTAAACAAGTAACTTGCTTAGTTTTCAAAACTGAAGAACTTACTGCATTTACAGAGGATTAGGTAAAACCAGTGTTTTGACATTGATTGAACATGAAATCAATTTAAAAAGCACCTAAATAAAAAAGTAATTTGCTTAGTTTTCAAAACTGAAATACCACTTACATTCACAAAGGGAAAACCAGTGTTTATTTATTGATTGTAAGTGAGAAGAAGGGAATAGTACCCTAATAAACTAGTACCTTGCTTAATTTTTGAAAATTGAAGGACCACATTTACTCACAGAGTGTTAGGTTAGCCAGGGTTTTGACATTGATTGAAAGTGAAACAATTGAATAGTGTCCTATTAAATAAGTACATTCCTTAATATTTGAAAACTGAAGAACCTCCTTCATTCACAGAGTTTTAGGAAAACCATTGTTTTGTCATGGATTGTAAATGAAAAAAAGTGCCATAGCAGCCAAATAAAGAAGTAATTTGCTAAGTTTTCAAAACTGAAGAACTTCTTACATTCACAGAGTGTTAGGTAAAACCACTGATTGATATTTATTGTATGTGAAAACAAGTGCATAACAGCCAATTAAACAGACTTGCTCGGTTTTCACAAGTGACGAAATGACTGCATTCACAGAATATTTTGTATCTCAACTGCTTTGACATTGATTGTAAGTAAAAAGAAGTGCGAAGCAGGCAATTAGATGAATTAATTGCATTGTTTTCAAATCTGAAGAACTAGTTACTCTCACAAAGTGTTAGGTAAAAGCAGTGTTTTTTCATTGATTGTAAATGAGAACAATTGTAAAGCAGCCAAACATGGAAGTAACATGCCTAGTTTTTCCATCTGAGAAAACTCCTGCATTTACATCATGTTAGGCAAAACCACCATTTGACATTGGTTGTAAGTAAAAACAATTGATTAGTATCCTATTAAACAAGTACCTTACTTAATTTTGAAATCTGAAGGAACTTCTTCATTTACAGTGTTAGGTTAAACAAGGGTTTTGACGTTGTTTATAAATGAAAACAAGTTCAAAGCATCAAATGAATAAGTAACATGCTTAGTTTTCAAAACTGAAGAAACTTCTACATTCAGAGAAGGTTCAGTAAAACCAGTGTTTTGATATTTATTGCATGTGAAAACAAGTGCACAGCAGTCAACTAAACAAGGACTTGCCTCATTTTCACAATCGAATAAATAACTGCTCACAGAAACCTATTTATCACCACTGCTTTGAAATTTACTGCTAGTGAAAAAAATATGAAGCAGGCAATTAAATGAGAAACTTGCCTCATTTTCAAAACTGAAGAATGACTTACATTCACAAAGCATTAGGTAAACCAATGTTTTTTCATTGTTTCTGAGTGAGAAAAACTGCAAAGCAGCCAATTAAAGAAGTAATATGCCTACTTTTCACAACTGAAAAAACTCCTGAATTTACAGATGGTTGGGTAAAAACCATGATTATGACATTGATTGTAAGTGAAAACAAGTCAATAGTATTCTATTAAAATGGTACCTTCCTTAATTTTTGAAAGTGGAAATAAATCCTTCCTTCACAGATCTTTAGGTAAAACCAGGGTTTTGATATTGGTTGCAAGTTAAAACAAGTGCAAAGCACCAAATGATAAAGAAACATACTCAGTTTTCCCAACTGAGGAAAATAGTGCATTCACAAGTATTAGGTAAAAACAGCATTTTGAATGTAAGGAAAACAAGTGCATAAGAACCAATTATAAAAGTAACTTGCTTAGTTTTCAAAACTGAAGAACATACCACATTCACAGAGCATTTGGTAAAACAGTGTTTTGACATTGATTGAAAATGAAAATATGTGCCATAGCAGCCAAATAAAGATGTAATTTGTTTAGTTTTCAAAACTGAAGAAAATCCTACATTCACAGATTGTTAGGTAAAACCAGTGGTTTTTAATTGATTGTATGTGAAAACAAAATGCTCAGCAGCCAATTAAACAAGGACTTGTTTGTTTTTCACAAGTGAAGAAATGACTGCATTCACAGAAACTTATGTATCACCACACCATTGACATTGATTGAAAGTGAAAAGTGTGCAGCAGGAAATTAAATGAGTAACTTGCGTAGTTTTCCAAATTGAAAAACTTACAAAGTCTTGGGTAAAACCAGTGCTTTATCCTTGATTGTAAGTGAAAAGAAGTGAAGAGTATCATTTTAAACAAGTACCTTGCTTATTTTTTGAAAATTGAAGACCTCGTTCATTCACAGAATGTTAGGTAAAACCAGTGTTTGGATATTTATTGTATGTGAAAACAAGTGCACAGCAGCCTAATAAACAATGACTTGCTTGTTTTTCACATGTGAAGAAACGACTGCATTCACAGAATGTTACATATCACCACTGCTTTGACAATGATTTTAAGTGAATAAAGGTTTGAAAGGGGCAATTAAATGATTAACTTGCTTTGTTTTAAAACTGAAGAACATCTTACATCCACAAACCATTAGATAAAACCAGGGTTTTTTTATTGGTTGAAAGTGAGAAGTTATTAGTATCCTATAAAACAAGTAACTTGCTTAATTTTTGAAAATTGTAGAACCTCCTTCATTCACAGAATATTAGGTAAAACCAGGGCTTTGACAATGATTGTAAGTGAAAAACAACTGAATAGAATAATATTAAACAGGTACTTTCCTTAATTTTTTAAAACTAAAGAACCTCCTTCATTCACAGAGTGGTAAGTAAAAACAAAGTTTTGACATTGGTTGTACGTGAAAACAAGTGCATATCACCAAATGAAAAAGTACTTGCTTAGTTTTCACAACTGAAGAAACTACTGCATTCAAAATTATTAGGTAAAGCCAGCATTTTGACATCAATTGTAAGTGAAAACAAGTGTGTAACAGCCAATTATAAAAATAACTTGCTTAGTTTTCAAAACAGAAGGACCTCCTGCATTCATAGAGAGTTAAGTAAAACCACTCTTTTGGCATTGATTGTTAGTGAGAATAAATATCAGCAAATCCCACAGGTAACTTGCTTAGAATCCAAAACAGAATAACCTACTACATTCACAGAGCATTAGGTAAAACCAGTGCTTTGATATTGATTGTAAGTGAAAAGACGTTCACAGCATGCAATTAAATTAGTAATTTGCATAGATTTCAAAATTGAAGAACCACTTACTTTCACAGAGCACTGGGTAAAACAGTGTATTTTCATTGATTGTGAGAACAAGTGCAAAGTAGCCAAGTAAGGAGCAACGTGCCTAGTTTTCACAACTTAGGAAACTCCTGCATTCACGGATCATTAGGTAAAACTACCATTTGACATTGATTGGAAGTAAAAAGAAGTGTGTAGCAGGAAGTTAAGTGAACAACCTGCTTAGTTTTCAAAACTGAAGAACCACTTACATTCACAAAGTTAAATCAGTGTTTTTCAATGATTGTAAGTGAGAAGTGAATAGTATCCTATTAAACAAGTACCTTACTTATTTTTTGAAAATGGAAGAAACGCTTTCATTCACAGAGTGTGGATAAAACCAGGATATTGACATTGATTGTAAGTGAAAACAAGTGAATAGTGTCCTATTAAACAAGTAGATTCCAATATTTGAAACCTGAAGAACCTCCTTCATTCACAGAGCATTAGGTAAAACAAGTGCTTTGACATTGATTGTAAGTAAAAAGAAGTGTGCAGCAGGTAATTAAATAAGTAACTTGCGTTGTTTTCCAAACTGAAGAACCACTTACATTCACAAAGTGTTAGGTAAAACCAGTGTTTATTCATAGATTGTGAGAAAAATTTCAAAGCAACCAATTAAGGAAGTAAACTTCCTAGATTTCAAAACTGAAGAAATTACTACAATCACAAAATATTAGGTAAAATCACCATTTTGACATTGATACTAAGTGAAAAGTATTGTGTAACAGGCAATTAAATGAGTAACTTGCTTAGTTTTCAAAACTGAAGAACCTCTTTTATAAAGGCAAAAGAAGCCATAGGTAAAACCATGGTTTTCACTTTGGTTGTATGTTAAAACAAGGGCATGGTAACCAATTAGAGAAGTAACATTCTTAATTTTCATAACTGAAGAATCTACTCCGTTCACAGAGTGTTAGATATCACAAATTATTTGCCATTGACTGTAAGTGAAAACAGGTGCATAGCAATTATTTATATAATTAAGTTGCTTAGTTTTCTCAACTGAAGAAATTACTGTACTCCAAAAGCGTTAGGTAAACCATTGTTTTGTAATTGATTGTAAGTGAAAACAAGTGCATAACACCCCAAGAAAAGCTTACTTTCTTAGTTTAAACATCATGAAGAAGCAAATGCATTCTCAGCATATTAGGTAAACTAGCATATTTACATTGTAAGTGAAAACAAGTGCATAGTAGCCAATTAAACAAGTGACTTGATTTGTTTCAAAAACTGAAGAACGTACTACATTCACAGAGCACTAGGTAAAACCAGTGTTTTGACATTGATTGTAAGTGAAATCAAGTGCCATAGCAGCCAGAAAAAAGTAATTTGCTTAGTTTTCAAAACTGAGGCACCTCCTACATTCACAGA
>JAKSZT010054538.1:44645-85231 GCA_026826555.1 Tolypeutes matacus
GGAGGTATCACATTACCTGACTTTAAAACATACTACAAAGCTACAGTGATCAAAACTGCGTGGTACTGGCACAAGGATAGACCTACTGACCAATGGAACCGGATTGAGAGTTCTGATATAGATCCTCGCATATACAGTCATCTGATATTTGACAAGGCCACGAAACCCACTCAGGTGGGAGAGAGTGGCCTCTTTAACAAGTGGTGCTTGGAGAACTGGATATCCATATCCAAAAGAATGAGAGAAGAATACCATCTCACCCCTTATACAAAAATCAACTCAAGATGGATCAAAGATCTAAATATAAGAGCCAAAACCATAAAAACCTTGGAAGATAATGTAGGGAAGCATCTACAGGACCTTGTAATAGGAAATGGTTTCATGAACTTCACAGCCAAAGCACGAGCAGCAAGATAAAAAATTGATAAATGGGATCTCCTCAAAATTAAAATCTTCTGCACCTCTAAGGATGTTATTAAGAAAATAAAAAGGCAACCTACCCAATGGGAACAAATATTCGGCAACCATATATCTGATAGGAGCCTAAAATCCTGCATATATAAAGAAATCCTTCACCTCGAAAATAAAAGGACAAACAACCCATATAAAAAAATAGGCAAGTGACCTGAAAAGTCACTTCTCCTAGGAAGAAATACAAATGGCTAAAAAGCACATGACAAAATGCTCAACATCACTTGCTATCCGGGAAATGCAAATCAAAATTACAATGAGATACCATCTTACACCCATCAGAATGGCAGCTATTAAAAAAACAGGAGACACTAAATGTTGGAGAGGATGTGGAGAAATAGGAACCCTCATCCACTGCTGGTGGGACTGCGGTATGGTCCAGCCACTGTGGAGGACAGTTTGGCAGTTCCTCAGAAAACTAGCAATAGATCTTCCGTATGATCCAGCCATTCCACTGCTGGGTATATACCCAGAAGAACTGAAAACAAAAATACAAACAGATATATGCACACCAATGTTCATAGCAGCATTGTCCACCATTGCCAAAAGTTGGAATCAGCCCCGGTGCCCATCAACAGACGAATGGATAAGCAAAATGTGGTACATACATACAATGGAATATTACTCAGCTGTAAGAAGGAACAAAGTGCTAACACATGGAATAACATGGATGAATCTTGAAGAACTTATGTTGAGTGAAGCAAGCCAGGCACTGAAGGATGAACAGTATATGGCCTCACTGATCTGAACTGAGGAAAGTGAGCAGTCTCTGAAAACCATTGTCTGAAAGATAGGTTAACAAAGGAGATTAAGAGAAGAGCAGGCTTTGAGCCATCACCCATATGGACATAATCTATGCTAAATGGATAGAGTGTGGTTGCATGTTGGGGGATGGGGCAGATGAGTGGTGGTGTTCCTGGGTTTGGTGGTGCAGCACTGGGGGGTGGGTGGATTAGGAAGGGCTGGTTCAAATCCCCAGGGCATCTAACTGTGAATCTTGACATTCCATGGTTTGGGAGAGGAGGGTATCATGGGCCCTGGGGGGCTGGAGAGAAGGGAACAGTCAAGATCTAATGGGTTGTTTGGTGGTCATGGGGAAGGTTTTTCATTACCTTACAATAATGGACACAGGACATGGTAAATATCATCAAAATTATTAAACTGTATCATCTAAATTGTAAACTATACTGCAAATCATTGACAATGTTTAGTTGCTATATTTTGCTATCTGCATAACAATTAAAAATGCTAACAACCAAAAAAAAGGGGGGGCAGAGTTAATATGGGGTGGGGAAGGGGGGGTGGTATGGTATCTGGGAGTCTCCGGCACTCCGTGTGTGACTTTGCTGTGACCTAAACTTCTTTGAAAATTAAATGAAAAATTGGGAGACAATGGGGATTGAGAGGAGGAAGGTGTCATGGCACACCAGACATCCGATAACACAGTGATAAAGGGAAGGAAAAAAGGGAAAAAAGAAAAGAGAAAGGAAAAAAAATGAATATATATATATTTTTTAAAGGCATTTCTTTGTTTTTTGCCCATTTTTGAATGTCCCAATCCACTAATTATATTTTATTTTGTTTTGTTCTTTGTTTGATTATTTGTTTTTTTTCCTTCTCTTTTTCTTTTTTTTTTCCCCCTGAGTTTCTTTATGTTTGTCTCTTGCATGTACGCTTATCACACTTGTTTACTTGTTTCTTTTTCCTAGTAAGTGTATTTGATTATTTTATGGACTAATTGTTCATGGAGGTTTTGGATCACAGAAGGGTTACAATGGATACTGTGGGTGATTATTGGGGGGGTTCGTGGGGATTGGTTCATCCGAATATACATGAAAGATATACAAAATCATTCAAAGGATCGGGGGATGGGGCATGGTCACGATGGGTGGATAATCACACAATAAATGAGGGAATCTGAATTCCTAGCCTGGAGAGCTCTGTCAGAGTCTCCAAGGGAGCAGCAATAGTCCTCTGAGTGTAGGGACAGTGCCTGTCAAAATAGGACAACCCACTGATGTGTTATTTTTTTTTTTTAAATGATGACTACCCTTGTGAGCCTTTGCTCTTGTAAATAAGACTTAGCCTGCAGTTGTGGGGGGCCTAAGGTTTGCCACCTGAGAGCCTCCTTGTTGCTCACATGTGGCCTCTCTCTAAGCCAAACTCAGCATATGATTGCATTACCTTCCCCCCAACGTGGGACATGACTCCCGGGGATGAGCCTCCCTGGCAACGAGGGATTAATACCAAGTGCCAACTGGCAGGTTTGCACAATGACAGTATTGTAGCCAATGAGGTTTATACGAGGCACGATTATTGCTAATTGAAACCTTTTCCCAAGTGCCAACTGGCAACCCAACTGGAAAAATACCTTGAATAAAAGGGGGAAATGGTAAAGACAAATGAGTTCAAGTGGCTAAGAGACTTCAAAGAGAGTCGGGAGTTCATCCCAGAGGTAACTCTTATGCACACCTCAGTAGGAGCTCATAGAACATCTAAGTGCCTATCACCCCACTCAGTGGGGTTCCTGAGAGCTCCAGAGAGACCCTGGTCCTATATAAGGGGGGATAGCCCCAGAGACTGATGCCTTATCAGTGGGTTCTATTTTGGAATCTGTGCTCCTGAGAGTGACAAAATTAGACTCAAATAAGTCCTCCCTGCACATGGTTCACCAGTCCCTTCTATTCAAACCTATATGCGATGCTGGAGTTTTTAGGTATACTTCCAGAGACTGGAGCCTCCCGCCTACCTATGTGCCAGGTGTGCATGAAATCTATGTTGTGCTGCAACTCCTACCCTACAGCTTAATGGACTCATCCAAGTCATCTTGTGAGGAGACAATGATGGGAAATGGCCTTCCCACGGAATGGAGAGGGCCTGCATCTGCAGGCAGGATCATCCCACCCACCATATCCATGGGATATAATCCCTCTCTCACTTGGAGTTGGAGTGGACATCACCATCCCAGTCCCCTCATGATTGGGGAAAATCTATGGACTAGTGTAGACTTGATGGTATTCTCTTGTTCACATATGGTGATTCTAGCAATGCAAGAAATTATAACAATAAGGTGGAGCCAGTGGCCACTTGACACTTTTGGGATAGGGAGGGTACGAGCAGTTGAAATACAGTGGCTTCTTTTGGAGTTGGAGGTTGTCCTGAGTACTGTTGTGGCAACGGATGTAGGCCATTTTAAATCAGCACACACCACTCAGGACTGAGTGGGAGAGATTGTGGTCTACAGTGTGAACTGTGGTCTATGGTTGGTGGCAAGGCTCCAGGATGTGTAAGTTCATTGAGGGTGGTGGGCCACACTGTGGGAGATGTTTGTGTGGGATGTGATGGTAGGTGTTGGAGGTGGGCAACATGGGAATCACAGTGGGGTCCATGTAATATTTTGGGTAATCTAAGCACCTCTTAAAATATATGTATATATATATATATAAACAACATTTTTGTAAGCAAATACACATATATGCATATATATTTATAAAAAAAAAAAAAAAAGAAAGATTTGTGTTTCATTTGCTCCTAAGCACATGTTTTCACTTAAAATCAACTTCAAAACATTGGTTTTACCTAACTATCTGTGAATGCAGGAGGTATTTCAATTTTGATAGGCAAGTAAGATACTTGTTTCCTTGGCTGCTATGCACTTGATTTCACTCACAATGTCAAATCCCTGCTTTTATCTAATTGTATGCCAATGAAGTGGTTTCTTCACTTTTGAATTCTAAGTAAGATTCATGTTTCATTTGCTGCTATGCACGTGTTTTCACTTACAATCAACTTCAAAACACTGATTTTACTTAACAATCTGTGAATACAAAAGGTTTTTCAGTTTGAAAAGTAAGACAGAAGCTTGTTTCATTGGCTGCTGTGCACATGTTTTCACATATAGTCAAAATCAAAGCACTGGTTTTACCTGACACACTCTGAATGCAGGAGTTTCTTCAATTTGAAAATGAAGCAATATTTTTTTTCATTGGAGACTATGCACATGTTTTGAATTACAATCAATTTCAAAACACTGGTTTTACCTAATACTCTGTGAATGCAGTTGATTCTTTTGTTTTAAAAATTAAGAAAGAAATTTATTCCAGTGGCTGCTATGCACATGTTTCCACTTATAATCAATGTCAAAACTCAGGTTTTACTTAATGTTCTGTGAACACAGGAAGTGCTTCAATTTGGAAAAGTAAGTAAGATACTTGTTTCCTTTGTTTCTATGCCCTTGTTCTCACTTACAATCAATATCAAAACACGGGTTTGTTCTAGTGCTATGCCAATGCACTAATTTCTTCAGTTTTGAAAACTAAGCAAGATACGTGTTCCTGGTCTCTATGCACTTGTTTTCACTTAGAATTAAAGGCAAACAATAGTTTTATCGAACACAATCTGAATGCAGGGGTTTCTCCAGTTTTGAAAACTAACCAAGACCCTCATTTCATTGGCAGCTAAGAAATTGTTTTTAGCTACAATCAATTTCAAAATCCTGGTTTTAAGGCAATTCTCTGTGAGTAAAGGAGGTTCTAAACTTTTGTAATGTAATTTTTTACCCATGGCTACGATGCACTTGTATTTACTTAAAACCAGTGTCAAAGCACTGCTTTCATTATGCCAATGCAGTAGTTTCTTCACTTTTGAAATCAAAGAATTTTTTTTTTCATTTGCTGGTATGCATGTGTTTTCACCTACAATCAATTTCAAAACACAGGCTTTACTTAACATTTATTGATTGCAGGAAGTATTTCAATTTTGAAAGGTAATTAAGATAATTGTTTCCCTGGCTGTTATGAACTGGCTTTCACTCACAATCAATGTCAAAACCTGCTTTTACCTAATGCTATGCCAATGCAGTTGTTTCTTAATAAGATTCTTGTTTCATTTGTTATTACACACTTATTTTCACTTACAATTAACTTCAAAACACTGGTTTTACCTAACTATCTGTGAATGCAGGAGGTACTTCAATTTTGATAGGCAAGTAAGATACTTGTTTCCTTTGCTGCTATGCACTTGCTTTCACTCACAATGTGAAAACCCTGCTTTTTCCCAATGCTATGCCAATCCAATGGTTTCATCAGTTTTGAAATCTATGTAAGATTCTTGTTTAATTTGCTGCTATGCACGTGCTTCCACATGCAAACAAATTAAAAACCCTGGTTTTACCAAATGCTCTGTGAATGCAGTTATTCTTTAGCTTTGAAATCTAAGAAAGAAACTTGTTTCAGTGACTGCTATGCACGTGTTTCCACTTATAATCAATGTTAAAACTCCAGTTTTACTTAATGCTCTGTGAACACAGGAGGTGCATCACTTTTGAAAACTAAGTAAGATACTTGTTTCCTTGGCTGGTATGCACTTGTTTTCACTTACAATCAATGTCAAAGCACGGCTTTTGCCTAGTGCTGTGCCAATGAAGCAATTTCTCCAGTTCTGAAAACTAAGCAAGAGACTTCTTTCCTTTTCTTTTATGCACGTCTTTTCACTTAGACTCTAAGGCAAATGCTAGATTTACCTAAAACTGTTGAATACAGGAGGTTCTCCAGTTTTGAAAACTAACCAAGATCCTCATTTAATTGGCAGCTATGCAATTGTTTTGAGATACAAATTCAAATATCTGCTTTTAACCTAATGCTCTGTGAATAAAGTAGATTCTTCAATTTTGTAAAGTAAATAAGATACTTCATTCATTGGCTGTATGCACTTGCTTTCACTTACAACCAATGTCAAACCCCTGCTTTACCAAATGCCATTGTTATGCAGTTGTTTGTTCTGTTTTTAAAACTAAGCATGATTCTTTTTTCATTTGATGTTATGCATGAGTTTTCACCTTCAATCAACTTTAAAACATTGGTTTTATGTAACACACTCTGAATGCAGGTGATTCATCAGTTTTTACAACTAAGTAAGATACTCTTTTCATTGGCAGCTCCGCACATTATTTGACTTACAATCAACTTCAAAACCCTGGATTACCTAAAACTCTGTAAATGCAGTCAGTTTTTCAGTTTTGAAAATGAAGATATTATCTTGTTTCATGGGCTGATTACATGTGTTTTCACTTATAATAAATGTTAAAACCATCATTTTACTTAACACTCTGTGAATTTAGGAGGTAATAAAGTTCTGAATTGCAAGTGCAATACTAGTTTCATTGGCTGCTATTCACTTGTTTTTACTTACAATACATGTCAAAGCACCCTTTTACCTAAAGCTATGCTAATACAGTAGGTTCTTAACTTTTAAAATCTAAGTAAGATTCTTGTTTCATTTGCTGCTGGGCACGTGTTTTGGCTTACAATCAACCTCAAAACATTGCTTTTACCTGAGGCTCAGTGAATGCAGTCAGTTCTTCAGTTTTGAAATCCCATAAATAAACTTGTTTCATTGGCTGCTTTGCACGTTTTTTCACTTATAATCAATGTCAAAACACTGGTTTTACCTATGCTCTGTGAACACAGTAGGTTATTCAGTTTTAAAAGTAACACTGTGCCTTCTTTCTTTGGCTGTGATGCACTCATTTTTTTATTATAATCACAGTCAAAACCCTGGTCTTACCTAACACTCTCTGAATGCAGGGGGTACTTCAAATTTGAATGGTAAGTAAGATACTTGTTTTTTCAGCTGCTATGCACTTGCTTTCACTCACAATCAATGTCAAAACACTGCTTTTACCTAATGCTATGCCAAATCAGAGGTTCTTCACTTTTGTGAAGTAATAAGATACTTCTTTCCTTGGCTGCTATGCATTGGTCTTCACTTATAAGCAATGTCAAAACACTGCTTTTACTATGACAATGTTGCAGTTTCTTCACTTTTGAAATCTAAATAAGATTCTTGTTTCTTTTGCTGCTAAGCATGTGTTTTCACTTACATTCATCTTTAAAGCACTGCTTTTCCCTAAAGCTCGGTGAATGCAGTCGGTTCTTCAGTTTAGAAAACCCATAAAGAAACTTATTTCATTGGCTGCTTTGCACGTATTTTCACTTACAATCAACTTCAAGACACAGGTTTCACCTAACTCTCTGTGAATGCAGGAGGTACTTCAACATTGAAAGGTAAGTAAGATACTTGTTTGTTTGGTTGCTATGCACTTGCTTTCACTCACAATGTCATAACCCTGTTATGCCAATGCAGTGGTTTCTTCAGTTTGGGAATCTAAATAAGATTCTTGTTTCATTTGCTGCTATGCACGTGTTCTCACTTACATTCAACTCCAATACACTGGTTTTACCTAATGCTCTGTGAATATAGTAGGTTTTTCAGTTCTGAGAACTAGGCACTTTACTACTCTAATTGGCTGCTTTCCACTTGATTTCACTATCAATGAAAAATATTGCTTCTGCCTAATGTTTGTGAAGGTAAGTGGTTCTTCAGTTTTGAAAACTAAACAAGTTACTAATTTAATTGCCTTCTTCACACTTCTTTTCACTTACAATCAATGTCAAAACAGTGGTGATACATAAGATTCCATGAATGCTGTAATTTCTTAACTTGGGAAAACCAAGCAAGTCCTTGTTCAATTGGCTTTTATGTACTTCTTTTCACATACAATAAATATCAAAACACTGGTTTTATGAATGCTCTGTGAATGAGGGAGATTTTTCAATTTTGAAAACTAAGAAAATTACTTCTTTATTTGGCTGCTATGGCACTTGTTTTCATTTACATTCAATATCAAATCAGTGGTTTTACCTAATGCTCTGTTAATTTCATAGTTTCCTCAGTTTTGGAAACTAAGCCAGTTGCTTGTTTAATTGGCTGCTATGCACTTGTTTTCACTAACAATTGCAATATTTTGATTTTACCAATATGCTGAGTTTGAAGGTGTTTCTTCAAGTGGTGAAAACTAACCAAGTTACATTTCATTGGGTGCTATGCACTTGTTTTCACCTACAATCAATGACACAACAATGCTTACCTAATGCTCTTGGTATGCAGTAGTTTCTTCAGTTGGGAAATCTAAGCAATTAAAATTTTTACATGAATGCTTCACACTTGTTTTCACTTACAATTTCAATATGAGAGTTTTACCTAATATGCTGAAAATGCCGTTGTTTCTTCAAGTTGTGAAAACTCAGCAAGTTGCTTTTTCATTTGGTGCTAGGCACTTGCTTCACTTATAAACATTGTCAAAACACTGGCTTTACCTAATGCTTTGTGAAGGAAGGAGGTTCTTCAGTTTTCATAAATCAAGAAGTTTCCTGTTTAGTAGGATACTATTCACTTGTTTTCACTAAAAAATGTCAATGTGCTGGTTTTACTTAATATGCTAATAATGCAGTTGCTCTTGAAGTTGTGAAAACTAAGCAAGTCTCTTTTTCATTAGGTGCTATACACTTGTTTTCATTTACAATCAATGACAAAACATTGGTTTAACTAATGCTCTTGGAATGCAGTAGTTTCTTCTGTTGGGAAAACTAAGGAATTTATTTCTTTAAATGAATGCTAGGCTCTTTTGCACACTTACAATCAATGGCTAATTTGTTGTGATATCTAACACTCTGTGAATGCAGTAGTTTCTTCAGTTGAGAAAAATAAGCATGTTACTTCTTTAATTGGCAGCTAAGCACTTGTTTTAACTTAAAACCAATGTCAAAATCTTAGTTTTACTTAATATTCTGGGAATGCAGTATTTTCTTCATTTGTGAGAACTAAAGAAGTTATTTCTTTAATTGGATGCTAGAACTTGTTTTCACTTACTTTCAATATCAAAACACTTGCTTGACCTAATGCTCTGTGAATAAAGGAGATTCTTCAGTTTGAAAACTAATAATTTGCTTGTTTAATTGTCTGCTACATACTTGTTTCCACTTACAATCAATGTTGAAACACTGGCTTGAACTAATGCTCTGTGAATGCAGGAGGTTCTTAAGTTTTGAATTACAAGAAATTAGATTAATTTGCTGATATGCCCATGTTTTTGCTTAGAGCCAATGTCAAACTCTGGTTTTACCTAACTCTCTGTGAATGAAGGAGGTTCTTCAAATTTTAAAAATTTAGCAAAGTACTTGTTTAATAGGATACTATTCACTTCTACTCACTTACAATCAATGAAAAAAGACTGGTTTTACCTTTGTGAATGTAAGTGGTTCTTCAGTTTTGAAAACTAAGCAGTTACTCATTTAATTGCCTGCCACACAATTCTTTTCACTTACAATCAATGTCAAAATGATGGTTTTACTTAATGCTCTGTGAATGCAGTGTTTCTTCAGTTCTGAAAGCTAGACAAATTACTTCACCTTAGGATGCTTTGCACTCTCACAGTCAGTGAACAAACACTGTTTTTACCTAACACTTTGTGAATGTAAGTGGTTCTTCTGTTTGAAAAACTATGAAAGTTGCTCATTGAATTGCCAGTTGCACACTTCTTTCACTTCCAAACAATGTCAAAACACTGGTATTACCTAATGCTCCCTGAATGCAGTATGTTCTTTTGTTTTGAAAACTAAGGAAGTAACTTGTTTACTTGGCTACTATGCACTTTTTTCACTTACAATGTCAATATGCTGGTTTTACCTAATATGCTGAGAAAGCGGTTGGTTCTTCAAGTTGTGAAAATGAAACAATTTCCTTTTCACTTGGATGCTATGAACCTGTTTTAACTTACAATCAATGACACAACAATGATTTACCTAACGGTCTTGGAATGTAGTAGTTTCTTCAATTGGTAAAACTAAGCAATTTATCAGTTTTAATGAATGCTATGCCCTTGTTTTCACTTACACTCAATGGCTAATCCGTTGTCATACCTAACACTCTCTGAATGCAATAGTTTTTCAGTTGTGAAAACTAACCAAGTTGCTTGTTTAATTGCCTGCTTCACAAATGTTTTCAATTAAAATCAAGGTCAAAACACTGGTTTTACCTCATGCTTTGTGAAAGCACGATGTTCTTCCCTTTTGAATCCCAAGCAAGTTGTTTAATTTGCTTCTATGCACTTGTTTTCACTTAACCCCAATGTCAAATCCTTGGTTTTACCTTACTCCCTGTGAATGAAGGAGATTCTCCAATTTACAAAAATTAAGCAATCTACTTGTTTAATAGAATTCTATTCACTTCTTCTCAATTACAACAATGAAAAAACACTGGTTTTTCTTGGTGGATGTAAGAGGTTCTTCAGTTAGAAAACCAAGCAAGTTACTAGTTTAATTGCCTGCTGCACACTTCTTTTCACTTACAGTCAATGTCAAAATTGTGGTTTTACCTAATGCTCTCAGAATGCAGGGGATTCTTCAGTTTTGAAATCTAGCCATGTTACTTCTTTAATTGGATGCTTTGCACTTGTTCTCACAATCACCAAAAAAACCTGGTTTTGACCTAATCCTTTGTGAATATAAGTGGTTGTTCATTTTAGAAAACTGTGCAAGTTACACATTTAATTGCCTACTGCACACTTTTTTTCACTTACAGTGACTGTCAAAGCACTGGGTTTACATAATGCTCTGTGAATGCAGTAGGATATTTTGTTTTGAATTCTAAGCAAGTTACTTGTGTTATTTGTTGGTATTTATTCTCACTTAAAATTAATGCGAAAAGAGCAGTTTTACCTAACATTCTATTAATGCAGAAGGTCCTTCAGGTTTGAAAACTGAGCAAGTTCCTTGTATAATTGTCTCTTATGCACTTGTTTTTCTTTACAATCAATGTCAAAATGTTGGTTTTACCCAATGCCTGTGAATGCAGTATTTTTTCATTTGTGAAAACTGCATATGTTACTTTATCATTTGGTGCCATGCACATGTTTTAACTTACAGCCAGTGTCAAATCCCTGGTTTTACCTATCATTCAGTGAATGTTGGAGGTTCTTCACTTTTCAAAAATTAAGGAAGGTACCTGTATAATAGAATACTATTCAATGGTCTTCACTGACAATCAATGTAATAATGGTGGTTTAACATAACCCTCTGTAAATGCAGTATTCTCTTCAGTTGTGAAAACTATGCATGTTACTTCCATAATTGGCTGCTTTGCGGTTTTTCTCACTCACAATCAATGAAAACACACTGGTTTTACCTAACACTTTGTGAATGTAAGTGGGTCTTCAGTTTTGAAAACTAAGGAAGTTACTCATTTAATTGCCTGCTTCATTTTTTTTTTCACTGAGAGTCAATTTCAAAGAAGTGGTGATTCATAAGATTTGGTAAGCAGTCATTTTTTTTTCTTCACTTGTGAAAACCAAGCAAGTCCTTGTTTAGTTGGCTGCTGTGCACTTGTTTTCACATACAATAAATATCAAAATACTGGTTTTATCTAAGGTTCTCTGAATATAGGAGCTTTTTCAGTTTTGAAAACTACACAAATTACTTCTTTATTCAACTACTATGGCTATTGTTTTCACTTACAATTAATGTCAAAACACTGGTTGTACCTTAAGCTCTGTGAATGCAGAACATTCTTCAGTTTTGAAAACTAAGAAGTTACTTGTTTAATTGATTGCTATGCACTTGTTTACATTTACAATGTCAATATGCTGGTTTGACCTAAGATGCAAAGAATGCTGTTGTTTCTTCAAGTTGTGAAAACTAAACAAGTTACTGTTTCATTTGGTGCTATGCACTTGTTTTCACTTACAATCAATGACAAAAAAAATGATATACCTAATGCTCTTGTAATGCAGTAGATTCTTCACTTGGGAAAACTAAGGAAGTTATTTCATTAATTGGCTGCTACATGTTTTTCACTTACATTCTATGTCAAAACACTTGTTTGACCTAATGCTCTGTGAATGAAGGAGGATCTTCAGTTTTGAAAACTAAACAAGTTACTTGGTGTATTGTCTGTTACACACATGTTTTCACTTACAATAAATGTCAAAACACTGGATTTATGTAATTCTCTGTGAATGCATGAGGTTCCTCAGTTTTTAATTCCAAGTAAGTAGTTTAATTTGATGTTATGAACTTGTTTTCACTTAAAAACGTCAACAACTTGGTTTTACCTCAAACATTGTGAATGAAGGATGTTATTCAATTTTCAAAAATTAACAAGGCACTTGTTTAATAGGATACTATTCACTTCTTCTCACTTGTGATCAATGAAGAAACACTGGTTTTACCTAATGCACTGTGAATGTAACCAGTTTTTTAGTTTTTTGTGTTTTTTTTAAAGATTTTATTTATTTATTCATTTATACCCCCCTTGCTGCTTGTGCTCGCTGGGTCAGCTAACCACGCCGTGGGGGCGGTCTTGCCTTCACCAGGAGGCCCTGGAAACTGAACCTGGGGCCTCCCATATGGTAAACGGGAGGCCTACTGATTGAGCCACAGCCGCTTCCCATGTTCTTTAGTTTTTAAAACTAAGCAAGTTTCTCATTTAATTACCTACTGCATCCTCCTTTTCACTTACAATCCCTGTCATAGCCGTGGTGATGCATAAGATTCTGTGAATGAAGCCATTATTCACTTGTGAAAAACCAAGCAAGTCCTTGTTTAATTGGCTGCTATGCACTTGTTTTCACATACAATAAATATCAAAGTACTGGTTTACCTAATGCTCTGTCAATGAAGGAGGTTCTTCTGTTTTGAAAACTAAGCAAATTACTTCTTTACATAGCTCTCCTGGCACTTCTTTTCACTTACAATCAATTTCAAAACACTGGTTTTACCTATTGCTCTGTGAATGCAGCACGTCAGTTTTGTAAACTATGCAAATTACTTTTTCTTTTGGTTCTATGCACTTGTTTTAACTAACAATCAATGGTAAAACCCTGTTGTGACCTAACACTGTGAATGAAGGTTTTTCAGCTTTAAACATTCAGGAAGTTACTTGTTTAATAGGATACTATTCAATTGTTTTTGCTCACAATCAATTTCAAAATCGTGGTTTTGCCTAATCTTCTGTAAGTCCAGGAGTATTTTCAGTTGTGAAAACTAGGCATGGAACTTCCTTACTTGGCTGCTTTGCAATCATTCTCATCTACAATCAATGAAAAAACAGTGCTTTTAAATAACTCTTTGTGAATGTCAGTGGTTCCTCAGTTTTGAAAACTCTGCAATTAACTCATTTAATTCCCTGCTTCACACTTCTTTCACTTACAATCAAAGTCAAAGCAGTGGAGATACATAAGATTCTGTGAATGCAGTCATTTCGTCACTTGTGGAAAATAAGCAAGGTCTTGTTTAATAGGTTGCTATGCACTTGTTTTCACTTACAGTGTCAATATGTTGTTTTATCTAATATGCTGAGAATGCAGTTGTTTCTTCAAGTTGTGAAAACAGCACATTTCCTTTTCACTTGGTGCTATGCACTTGTTTCCACTTAAAATCAGTAACAAAACAATGGTTTACCTAATGCTCTTGGAATGCAGTACTTTCTTCAGCTGGGATAACTAAGCAATTTACTTTCTAAATATATGCTACACATTTGTTTACACTTACTGTCAATTACAAATGATATGTGATGCTTAACACCCGGTGAATGCAGTAGTTTCTTCACTTGTGGAAACTAAGAATGTTACTTTATAATTGGCTGCTATGCATTTGTTTAAATTACAACCAATGTGAAAACCATGGTTTAACCTAATGTTGTGGGACTGCAGTAGTTTCTTCATTTGTGAAAACTAAGGATGTTATTTCTTTAATTGGTTGTTATGCACGTGTTTTCTCTTACATTCAATATGAAAACACTTCTTTGACTTAATGCTCTGTGAATGAATGAGGTTCTTCAGTTTTGAAAACTAAGCAACTAGCTTATTTAATTGCCTGCTACACACTTGGTTTTACTTACAATCAATGTCAAACACTGGTTTTACCTAATGCTCTGTGAATTAAGAGGTTCTTCAGTATTGAATTCCAAGCAAATAGTTTAATTTTACAACCAACATCGAAACCCTGGTTTTACCTAAAACTCTATGAATGAAGGAGGTTCTTCAATTTCCAGAAATTAAGCCTGGTACATGTTTAATAGGGTGCTATTCATTTCATCTCATTTACAATCAATAAAAAACAATGGTATTATTTTGTGAATGTAATTGAGTCTTCAGTTTTGAAAAATAAGCAATTTACTCTCCTAATTGCCTATAACACATGTATTTTCATTTACAATTATTATTTAAATGGTGGTTTTACCTAATGCTCTGTGAATGCAGGAGTTTCTTAAGTTGTCAAAACTAGGTACATTACTTCCTTACTTGGGTCTTTTCACTTGTTCTCACAATCACTGAAAAAACACTGGTTTTACCCAGCACTTTGTGAATGTAAGTGGTTCTTCAGTTTGGAAAGCTCTGCAAGTTACTCATTTAATTGTTGCTGTGCACGTCTTCTTACTTAAAATCAATATCAAAGCAATGGTTTTACCTAATGCTTTGTGAATGCTGGAAATTATTCCGTTTTGAATTCTAAGGAAGTTACTTGCTGGTATTTATTCTCACTTTCAGTCAATGCTAAAAACAGTGGTTTTTACCTAACACTCTATGAATGCAGGAGGTCCTTCAGTTTTTAAAACTAAGCAAGTTACTTGTATAATTGGCTGTTATGCACCTGTAATCACTTACAATCAATGTCAAAATGCTGGTTTTACCTAATACTTGTTAATGCATTAGTTTCTTTAGTTGTGAAAACTTAAGTTACTTTTTCTTTTGTGCTTTGCCTTTGTTTTCACTTACAACTAATGTCAACCCTGGTTTTACCTAACACTCTGTGAATGAAGGAGGGTCTTCAGTTTTCAAAAATTAAGGAAAGTACTTCTTTAATAGACTAAAATTCAATTGTTTTCACTTACAATCAATGTCAATACCCTGGCTTTACCTACCACACTAAGAATGAAGGCGTTTCTTCAATTTTCAAAAATTAAGCAAGGTACTTGTTTGATAGGATATTATTTAATTGTTTTCACTTCCAATCAGAGTCAAAATGGTGGTTTTACCTAACTCTCTTTAAATGCAGGAGTTTCTTCAGTTGTGAAAGCTAAGCCCCTTACTTCCATAATTAGTTGCTTTACACGTGTTCTCACAATCAATGAAAAAATACTGGTTTTATTTAATGTTTTGTGAATGTAATTTGTTTTTCAGTTCGGAAAACTAAGCATGTTACTCATTTAATTTTCACCTTCATGCTTTTCACTTACAATCAATGTAAAAACAGTGGTGATACATAAGATTCTATGAATGCTGTCATTTCTTCACTTGTGAAAAACAAGCAAGGCCTTACTTAATTGACTGCTATGCCACTGTTTTCACATAAACTAGATATAAAAACACTGGCTTAATCTCATGCTCTGTGAATGTAGGATGATCTTCAGTTTTGAAAACTAATCAAATCACTTATTTATTTGGCTCTTTGGCACATTTTTCACTTACTATCAATGTCACACCACAGGTTTTACCTAATGCTTTGTGAATCCAGTAGGTTCTTCAGTTTTGAAAACTAAGCAATTTACTTGCTTACTTGGCTACTATGCACTTGTTTTCTTTTACAATGTCAATATGCTTGTTTTACCTAATACACTGAGATTGCAGTCATTTCTGCAAATTATGAAAATTAAGGAAGTTACTTTTTCATTGGATTACTATGCACTTGATTTCACTTACAATCAATGACAAAAATGGTTTTCCTAATGCTCTTGGAATGGCAGGAGTTTCTTCAGTTGGGACAACTAAGCAATATACTTCTTTAAATGAATGCTATGAACTTCTTTCCACTTATACTCAAGGGCAATTCAGTTATGATACGTAACTCTGTGTCTGCAATAGCTTTTTCAGTTGTGAAAACTAAAACTGTTACTTACTCAATTGACTGTGATGCACTTGTTTTAAATGAAACAGTGTCAGAACCACGGTTTTACCTAACATTCTGGGAATGCAGTAGTTTCTTCATTTGTGAAAACTAAGGAAGTTTTTTAAAAATTTGTTGCTATGCACTTGTTTCACTTACATTCAATATCAATAAACTTGTTTGACCAAATGCTCTATGAATAAAGGAGGTTCTTCAGTTTTGAATTCCAAGCAAGTTGTTTAATTTGCTGCTGTGCACTTATTTTCACTTACAATCAATATCAAAACCCTGGTTTTACCTAACACTCTGTTAATGAATGAGGTTCATCAATTTTCAAAAATTAGGCAAGTTACTTGTTTAATAGGATACTGTTCAGTTCTTCTCACTTGCAATCAAAGAGAAAACACTGGTTTAACTTTGTGGATATAAGTGGTTCTTCAGTTTTTAAAACTAAGCAATTTACTCACCTAATTGGTTGAAACACATTTCTTTTCAGTTACAATCATTGTCAAAATGGTGATTTTACCTAATGCTCTGCGAATGCAGGAGTTTTTTCAGTTGTGATTGCTGGGCACCTAATTACTTAATTGGCTGCTTTGTGCATGTTCTCACTCAATGTAAAAACACTGTTTTTACCTAACACTTGGTGAATGTAAGAGGTTCTTCAGTATGGAAAACTATGCCAGAGTCTCATTTATTGCCACCTGCACACTTCTTTTCACTTACAATCAATGTGAAAGCACTGGTTTTAACTAATGCTCTATGAACACAGTAGGTTATTCTGTTGTCAATTCTAAGTAAGTTATATGTGTTATTTGCTGACATTTTTTCTCACTGACAACCAATGTCAAAATAGTGGTTTTATCTAAAGCTCTATGAATGCTGGAGGTCCTTTTCTTTTGAAAACTAAGGAAGTTACTTGTATAGTTGGTTGTTAGGCAATTGTTTTCACTTACAATCAATGTCAAAATGCTGGTTTTAAATAATACTTGTGAATGCAATAATTCCTTCAGTTGTGAAAACTAAGCAAGTTACATTTTCCTTTGGTGCTATGCACTTGCTTTCACTTACAACCAATGTCAGGACTCTGGTTTTACCTAATGCTCTGTGAATGAGGGAGCTTCTTCAGTTTTCAAAAATTAATGAAGGTACTTGTTTAATTGGATGTTCTTCCCTTGTTTTCACTTAAAATCAATGTCAAATCCCTGCTTTTACTTTACACTCTGTGAATGAAGGAGGTAATTCCATTTCCAAAAATTAAGGAACGTATTTCATTAAAAGGATTTTATTCACTTCTTCTCACTTAATATCAATGAAAAACACTGGTTTTACCTAACGCTTTGTGAATGCATTTGGTTCTTAAGTTTTGAAAACTAAGCAAGTGTACTAGTCAGCCATAGGGGTGCTAATGTGAAATACCATAAATGGGTTGGTCTTTATAAAGGGTACTTATTTGGGGTAGAATTCCACAGATACCAGGCCATAAAGTGTTAAGTTTTTTCTCTTACCAAAGTTCATTGCCACGTGTTGGAGAAAGACAGCTGGCAACGTTTGCTAAGGTTCAGGCTACTTGTGTTCCTCTCTTCCAGGGGCTGTGTTTCTCTCTGGGATTAGCTCTTCTGGTTGCTCCACAAGGTCAGCTGTAGACTATCAGATGAGCAGCTCAGTTTTCTTCTAGGGGCCTTTTCTCCAAAATCAAAACTGCTTCTCATAAACTTCTTCTACTCTGTTCTTTGCCTTGCCTTTTATATTCTATTCCCCACCCACCAAGGGGTGGGTTTAACACCCTAATCATAACCTAATCATGCCCAGATTAACAGGTCAGTTTACAAGTATGATCCAATTATATTTTTAGAATTCATAATTACATCAATTTGGCCAACGGTTACACCCCACCCTCTGAATTCCAAAAATACATTAAAATATTCAAAAAACCTTAACTCAGTAACAATTCAACTACAAAATCATATCATAATCATTTTAAAGAAATACAGTTCATCTTGAGGCAAAGTCCCATCTACTACAGACCTCTGAAACTTACAATACCATTTAACTGCTTCTTATACACAATGGAAAGACAAAGGATAAACATTCTTATTATCATAAGAAGAAATTGGGATGTTAGACATGAGTCATGGATCCTCTACCATTCAGTAAACTTGCAGGGCATCCTCCATTCGATTTCAAAGTTTGAGTCATTTTTAAGACGATGGTTTCTTCTCCTTGGGGCCACATGGGAACCCACTCTTTCCACAGGCTTGCCCAATGGCCATTTCCTTGGCTCCAACATCATCAAGCATCTGGTAATCGACCAAGTTCCAGACCTCACCCTCCAAGGGTGTTGGTGTGATTGCTACACCTTACCCAAACTTTGTGTTAGACTCTTAGCCCCCCTACTACAGTGAAGTGAAGATAACATTCCCCCTAACCTTTGACATACAGGTTCAACCCTCTCAGAGCAATGGTTTGGCCACTTGGCCTTCTCTAATCCATGGGGTACAGGTACACCCCTCTCAGACCTATGGGGTGTTGACTATAACTGCCCTAATCTTTGAGGAATGTGCTCCACCCTCTCTGCACCGTGGTCTGGCAAAACTCTCTGAGAACATTGGGTGGGGATAGCCACCGTCTTCAACTGCTGGAGAAATCTCACCCTCTCTGTACACATAGGTGGGGGTCCTCTCTTGGCCAAAGGAGATGTCTTAAGTTCAGATCTCTGCTTTCACAGTTTTCTTCTTAAACCTGATTCTCCTTCAATCTCTCCTTTCCATGTCCTCTTTTGTCCAAGCTGTCAGTGGTTTTGTTCATACAGCTCTTTAAAAAACTTTATCGGTTTAGCATGCAGGAATCAGGGGTCCAAGCCATCAGACAGTAAGACTTTCACAAGTCTTTCTGAGATAACTGCACCTTCAATTCTGATTTACAAGTTCCAAGTTTAGTAAAGGCTTCAAATAGGGTATTTTCATCTTGGAATTTTATTTCCACAAACTTGGAATTTCCAAAATCAGTTTCTGTTTTCTTTGTGCCCAAAATTTCAGTCCTTAGTGTATTTCACTCACCTACTATTTTGTTATAACCTGCAAGGAGAATCCAAGCCACATTCTCGGAGTTCACCTTGGAAAGTTTTTGAGCTAAATGCTCTGGTTTGCCATTTTCAAATTCTGTTTTCCATATAACAGCAGGAATTAATCTTGCTAAGTTCTCTGCAACTTTAAAACATGGATCACCTTTCCTCCAGTTTCCAAGAAAAGTTTCATCATTTACTTCGAAGGCTTCATAGAAAGTCTCTTTAGCATCCATATTGCTATCAACAGTTTCTTCAAAGCAATCTTGGCTTTTACCTTCAAGCATTTCACAATTCCTCCAAAAAATACCCCTTACCCATTTATAAAACCGTTCCGACATTTTGGTAATTACAAAAGCACTACCCCACTTCTGGTACCAAATTCTGTATTAGTCAGCCAAAGGGGTGCTAATGTGAAATACCAAAAATGGGTTGGTCTTTATAAAGGGTGCTTATTTGGGGTACAATTCCACAGATACCAGGCCATAAGGCATTAAGTTTCTTCTCTCACCAAAATTCATTGCCACGTGTTGGAGCAAAACAGCTGCCAATGTTTGTCATGGTTCAGGATTCTTGTGTTCCTCTCTTCCAGGGGCTTAGCTCTTCTGGTTCCTCCACAAGGTCAGCTGTAGATTATCAGGTGAGCGGCTCACTTTTCTTCTGGGGCCTTTTCTCCAACATCAAAACTCCTTCTCAAAAACTTCTTCTAATCTGTTCTTTGCCTTGCCCTATATATTTGATTCCCCACCCACCAAGGGTGGGGCTTAATGCCCTAATTATAACCTAATCAGGCCCAGATTAATAGATCAGTTTATGCATGATCGAATTATATTTTTGGAATTCATAATTACATCAAATTGGCCAATGGTTACAGCAAGTTACTCATTTAATTGCCTGCCTCATACTTCTCTTCACTTACAATCAATGTCAAAGCAGTGGTGATACATAAAGTTCTGTGAATGCAATCATTTTTTCACTTGTGAAAACCAAGCAAATCCTTTTTAAATTGGCTGCTATGCACTTGTTTTCACATGCAATAAATATCAAATCACTGGATTTACCTAATGCTCTGTGAATATAGGAGGTTCTTCAGTTTTGAAACTTAAGCCAATTACTTTGTTCCTGCTTTGTCACTTGTTTTCACTTACAATCAATGTCAAATCACTGGTTTTACCTAATGCCCTGTGAATGCAATAAGTTCCTTAGTTTGGAAAACTGCACAAGTGTTGATGTTCAGAAACTGGGTCGGTGAAAATGGTGCCATGGATGAGAAAAAATAAGACAAAGAGACAAGATGAGAAATAACTGGGGTTAGGGGACTGTCCATCCCCAAAGGGTAAGAGAACCCCGCTGCATAAAGCCCCATGGCATTTATTTAGCTTTAGAACAAAGAAAATACGTGTGTCCATGTGCAAAGTCAATATATAAGTCACAGTTTACACTTCACTAAGGTCAGCAAGTTTTAAAGGTTAATAGATCAGATCTCTTTATATTCCTTCATATAGCAGACCTTGTAAATCTTTATCTAACATATACATGATACTCTCTTTGAAGCTGAGGATGTTTCCTCACCTGGCTCCTATCAAATCTTATCTCAATGTCTTGAGACTAGGCTCCCATCAGATCTTATCTCAATGTCTTGAGACTAGAGGTGCCTGTCTCCTACATTCCAGCCTGTCTCCTACATTTCAACCTGTCTCCTACATCCCAAAAAAAGCCTGCTCTCTGTCAGTTGCCATGGCCTTTAATTGAAATGCCATAATTTCTTCCTTTGTTAATAATTAATTTTTTTAGTGAAAACTATAAGAACCATTATATAAGCTGATACAGGTGACCACCTGTTGCACTTGTCTTCATCCATAGGCTCTTGTGACTGTGCTTCTCTTAGGTTGTTCTCTGAGAATCTTACCCATCATTGACTACCAGTTAAGCTTTTGAGCTCTTACATGGAAGGCAATTTCATTTATATTTTATACTTCTTCAGGTTCCTTAAGTGAATAATTTTGTGTAGATAATTAGTATTAAAATAAAGGGTTATTAATATACTACTTTCAATTACAAATAATGTAAAATTAGGTTTTCATGGCTAAGTTTCTTAACATAAATGCATTTATCTGGTCTAATTTTACATTTTTTTCTATGAATGTATGTAATTACTCCACCCTTGAAAATACAAACAATTTAAATTCATATATCAATAATTCCTAATCCAATCCAAAATGATATTTGAACTTTTTTTGTTTCCACCAGTGAAATGGATTAGTATTTAAATTTTCATACAATTCATTCCAAAATTCTGCACCAGGGTTTTCTTTCAATTCATTTTGAGACATGCTTTCTTTTGCAACTCTAAAATATCTAAAGAAATATTATGCTTATATTCAATAAAATGATTTATTACTTCTTCCCAATTATGTTCACTATTATTATAAGGCAAGGAATAATACAAAAAGAACTTTCATTCCTATCACATTTAATAGCTCTTAAGAAGTTTAAATTATAGATTTGGTTACCCAAATATATAATAATTGTTTCAAGATCAAATTCATATGGTTATTCACTTCCATATCAATGTGAACCTGGCTATGCCACATCCCACTTGAATTTTTATGACAGTCCTTAACATATTGTTGAGTCTGGACTTCTTGATGCATGGTTGTGCCAGAGATGGCTACAGCAGTTATGATGCCTATCAGTCCCAAAATTTCTGCTATTAAAAGTACAATCAGTCTTTTAGTTCTTTTTAAATAATGGTCAAGGAAATGCCACAGCAAGTGGGATTCTGGAGACTGCTGCCAATATCTGGTCATCTGAACAGGTATCTATAGTCCTTTTCTTCTTCTTGTGATAAAAAGAGTTTGATTTTCCTGCAAATATGAATTCTTAAGACATGAAAATAAAGAGCAATTGGAGCAGCTAACGTTCATTTCACCAAAAGTTACCTTTCCAATGATAAAACTATAGGATCTCATACACATACTGTAAGAAATTGAATTGATTTTCTTTTTTAACTGGTAATATTAGTTTTACTGCCTTGGCATTAAAAATTAGGCCAGTTCTCAAAAATAATTTCCACAGATAACTTTGAGTTTTGTTAAGTTTAGTGTCCCATGGTTGTGGGATATATCTTCCTTGATTTTTCCAATTAATTGAGCTGTTAGTAAATGATGTTTTATATGTCATTAAGTAATCTCTTTTTAAGGGGACATGTAAGATTTACCATATTTTCTAATTTATATTCTAAAGAAGGAAAAAATGAGAATATAAATTTGAGTTTCCTTTTTCTCTGTTAAACTACACTGCAGTTTTTATGTTGCCTGCATACAGAATCATATCCAATAAAAAGAGGGTGGCCTATAATGTAAAGTTAAATTTTCTATAAATTTCCATTCTTCTTTTGGCTTTAAGGATAGGCATATGTCTATAAGTCCCAGAAAATGAGATTGATTAAGATAAATTGGTTAAGGCTATCATCCCAAGTTTACAGCTCTACAAGAGGTGGGTTGGTTATGTATGCCCAATAAATGTAATTATGATATGGTATCTTACCTTGACCTAATACTTTACCTATAATTAATCCAATGTGAAGCCACCATGTCCATAGTTTAAGTTTTGGCAGCATCTTCAACTTTAGGCTTGATTTTTCTGGAAAGGATCCACTGCTGTTCTCCTGTTTCTGTAATGATAAGAGCAAAACCTTGGCCCCAAATCTTTACCTCACCCTTTTTCCATTTATTTGTTGTTTCATATTTCCAATATATCATTTGTCTGCATTTTTCATTTTCATTCTTTTTATTAACACCCCGTTTTCTTTCTACTGTTGTGGTATTAGAAATTTGTTGTCTCTTAAGAAAATTTAAGGTAAGCAATGCTTTACATAGTTTGTCTTTAGCAGATTCTCCTCCATCTCCCCCTGTTTGTTTTTGCAACATTAATTTTAGTAAGTGATTGCTTTTTCTACTATTGCTGTCCTTGGGAGTTATATCGAATTCCTGTAACATGTTTAATGTTCCAGTCCCTGCAAAATTTTTTGAAAGTATGACTAAGATAGGCAGGCCTATTATCAGTTTTTACAGCAGATGCATTACAGTAAAACAATATAATAAGTGAGAATGTACATGTGAGGTCTTTTCACCAGCTTCAGCAGTTGCCCAAACAAAATTAGAAAATGTGTCCACTGTCACATGTACATACTGAAGGTGGCCAAAAAAGGGCACATGTGTAACATCCATTCGCCAAATTTCATTTGGATGCTCTCCACAGGGATTTGTTCCTTGAGAGAAAGTGAGGGAATTTATGGGCCCACAAGCAGGACATTGTCTAAAAATCCTTTTATGTTCTTTTACTGTTAAGTCAGGATATTTCTGATGTAAGCCAGAAGCATTAGTATGTGTAAGTTTATGATAATCAGTAGCAGTTTCTGAATGAGCAATAAGTTTATCTACCAAAACATTTTGTGAAGCCATGGGGTGGGGAAGTTGAGAATGGGAACAAATATGAGTAATGTAAATTGGATTAGATCTTTCATGAACAGTTTTTTTGTAACTTAGGAAAAGAACTTCTAGTTCAAAAGGTTGAATTATCTGAGCTATTTCTATATTACAAGCAACATGATAAACATAAGCAGAATCAGACACAATATTTAAAGACTCAGAAACATCAGTTAACAATTGAACAACAGCCATTAGTTCTACCCTTTGGACAGATGAATAAGGTGTTTTCCAAGATTTTGTAGTTGGGCCTAAATAGCCTACATTTTCATTATTGCTGCCATCAGTGTAGTAAGTAAGTGCAGCAGAGAGGGTTTGTTGTTTGATAACCTTAGGAAGAATCCATGAAGTACGTTTTAAAAACTGCAAAATTTTTGAATTTAGGAAATGATTGTCAATTGTTCCAATAAAATCTGCTAAGGCCACTTGCCAAGATATACTGAAATGCCAGAGCTGAGAAAGCTCCTGCTTTGTAAGGTCTAGTATTATTTTATCAGGATCTCTAGCTATAAGCTGTCTCAGGCAAATGCACCCTTTTGATATTATTGCTGCAATTTTTCAGGATAAGTATGAAGTTTTTTGTATCTTTGTTGGGTAAGAACATCCATTCTATTATGCCCTCCTCTTGCCAAAGTATCCCAGTGGGGGAATGGCAAGATGGAAATATTAAAAGAGAAATTGGAAGATTCATATTTATCTTTGTTGGTTGGCTATTTTGTACTCTTTTTTTCAAGCAGTTTTAACTCCTCTTTTGCTTCTGGGCTTAAAATGTGAGGACTTTTTATATCAGGATCTCTTGTTAGAATATTGAAAAAAATAGTTAACACATAAGTTGAAATTCCTAAAGTAAGCCGTACCCAAATTATATCACCCAGGAATTTTTGAAAATCATTTAAAGTACATAAGTTATCAGTTCAAAACTGAACCTTTTGTGGAGTTATAATATTTTTAGTAATAGTATGGCCTAAATATTGAAAAGGAACCTGTTTTTGAATTTTTTCTTCCACTATTTGTAACCCAAGTTGTGGAAGAATTTCTTTTGCCAGCTGAAATAGTTGTTTCAGCTCAGAAGATTGCTCAGTGCCAAAAAGAATAGCATCCTTATAATGAATAATCATAGCCTTATGATTTTCATAAAGTTTGTAATGGAATGTGAACAAAGGATTAACATAATGTAGGACTGTTCATCATTCCCTGATATCATTCAGTAGGAGCTGAATGATTAATAGAAGGAATAGTAAATGCAAATTTTTCTCTATCATTTGGATTGAGAGGAATAGAAAGAAACAATCTTTTAGATCAATAATAATAATAAGCCAATTTTGTTGGCTCATAGTTGGGGATGGCAAACCAGGCTCTAAGGATCCCATAGGTTGAATAGATTTGTTAATTTCATGCAAATCAGTCAACATGCACCATTTGCCAGATTTCTTTTTAATTACGTAAACTAGAGAATTCCACAGACTAGTAGAGTGTTCAATATGCCCTGCCATTAACTGCTCCTGTACTAATTTTTTCAGGGCTTCTAATTTTTTTTTTGGAAGGGGCCACTGTTCAACCCAGATAGGTTTGATTGTTAGCCATTTTAAAGGTAATGTGAAGATCCTTGTAACAGTAGCCCCTACTCTAAGTTTGAATATCCCAGGCCATGGTAGTCTGCAATAAGTCATGTCCCAGGTTGGGAAGGGGGAGCATATTGCATATGAGTAATAAGATGTTAAGCTGTATCAGAAATGTGAGGAATGTTCAAATAAGCTCCCCATTGGTATAATAAGTCTCTTCCCCATAAATTAAGTCCTGCATCCACAACATAAGGTTGCAGAGCAGACTCTTGTCCTTCTAGACCTTCTACCTTAACTATCTGAGTACCGTGATAAACATCTGTCATTGTGCCAATGCCAGTGAAAACTGTAGGCATCTTTTGTAAAGTCCAAGCTTGTGGCCAATATCCCTTAGCAATGATAAAGACATCAGCCCTGGTATCTACTAATCCTAAAAATATCTTTCCATTTATTTTTATGGTAACTTCAGGCCGTTCATCCCCAATTGCTGTTTGCCAATAAACTTTACACCCAGTGGAACCAAATCTCCCTGTGTGTTTTATAGGCCAAGATTGAGGTTTACAATACGGTAATAAAAGAAGTTGAGCTATACAATCTCCCAATTCAATTTGATAGGGAGTTAAACTTTGTACTAATAAACAAATTTCTCCATCAAAGTAGGAGTCAATGAACCCAGTTCACACTAAAACACCTTGGGTCATAAGACTGCTATTGGCCAATAATGAAACCTACATTGTTTTTTGGGATACACCCTTTAATTCCTGTCCTTATTTTTGTATACCCAGTGAAGGAGTAATAAACTTAGTTTCAGCTGAGGGAAGATTGACAGCTGAACTGCCTTTGGTAGCTGCTTTAAGTTCTGTTGCTGGCTGGAATAATCTGCTCCATTGCTCACTGGGTAGATTTGAGCTAGGTTGGGAAATGTGCTCATATTGTTTGTCTGAGGGCCTTGATCGAGGCCCACTTGGAAGTTTCCCAACTTATTAATGAAACCAACATTTCTATGATATTTAGAATGGCCTTCATTGTCCCATTGTAACCCTTATTTGCATATGAAACACACACGAGTTGGTATTAATCTATTATTGCCGATAGAGGGAGATTGCACACTAGTTTTGGTTTGGCAATCATTTTACATATGACTTGGTTTCCCACATTTAAAGCAACTTAAATTATCAATCATGGGACTACGTCCCTTTATAGCAGCTGCAAGAAGATTCATGTTATATGTATTAGACCCAATGTCTTGGCATGCATTTTTATAATCCTGTAAAATACCTCTATTTACCTTTATCAGATGTAAAGCCTTTTTACACTCACTGTTAGCATTATAAAAAGCCAACATCTGAATAAGCATTTCTCTAAGATCAGATTGAGTTACAGTCTTGTTGACTGCATCTGCTGGACTCACTACAAATTCAACATAGAATTCAGTATTTCTTGAACAAGTTTTGCAAATAATTGTACAGCCTGTCCAGCAGTGGATATTTGTTGCCAGGCAGCTACGCAGCACAATTGAACTTATACAATTGCAATATCATCATATTGAGCTTGGCAAAGAACCCCAGCCCATTGCCCTATTCCTAATATTTATTCAGCAGGAATAGGCACTGGTGGATTTTGCTGTTGATTTTGTTATGCTACAATATTAGCTTCATCAACCCACCAAGTTTTAAATTGTAAAACTTCTGCTGAAATAAGAATATCTCAAGCTAACATATCCCAATACCAGTGTATTAATCTGCCTGCTTCTGCTATTCCCTGCACCACTCCTTGAGTATAAGGAGAATTTACACCATATTGAGTGCATGCTTGTTTTAATTCTTTGATAGTTTAAAAGGAATAAGAGCATGCTCTAATTGTACACTCCCTTGGGGATTTTGAGCATCTACTGGAATTTGAGGTACTGTTATTGGAAAAGCAGAAAAAGTTGCATTGCCTCTGAATCTCCTTCTCTACTTCCCTGTGCTATGCTTTTCATAATTGAAGAGGATGGTGCTGGCAAAAATACAGAAACTTTTGGAGGGTCATCAAATGTTGCAAAAATTGGATCACTACATACCTTAAGAGGCACAGACATGGGTTCAAAAGACAATAAATCATCTTTTGGAGTGGACAGCATAGTGATCACTGGAAAAGTTCCATAAACTCCATTTTTCTTTTCTTCCCTTTTATTAGACGTGAGTTTATCTGTTTTTGGCTGTTCATTAATTGTTTCATATATGTTTTCATTAAAATCAACATCACCTTGTTCTGCTATCAGTCCAGCAATAGCAGTATCCTGTTTAATATCTTCATTTTCATCTGATTGTAATGGTTCAAGAGCAACAGAAATAAGACCACACAAAGACCATACAAGAAGGGGAATTATTTCTTCCTCTTGATAAGCTCTTTTTAAAGCTTTCATTACTAACTTCCACTGTTTCAGGTTTAAAATAACACACCCTGGTGGCTGAAACCAATAACAATGTTTCTGTATGAAAGAAAAACTTCCTCAAAAGCCAAGGATTTAATAGTTACACTGGTGCTTTTTAATAAAGTTTTTAACACCTTAGAGTACTCTTCAAAGTTTGACTGCTAATTCCCCATAACCCTGAAGAATACCAGGGTATAATTTAGCTTTTCTGTTTTCTTTTTCTTTAAAACTGCTCTCAGGAGCTCCTTGGTCCACTGTGCACTGACTGAAAGAAAAATTTCATTTTCAGTGTCCCATGTTGGGCACCAAATGTTGACATTCAGGAACTGTGTCCATGAAAAAGGTGCTGTGGATGAAAAAAATGAGACAAAGAAATGAGAAAAAAATAACTGGGATCTCGGTTTACTCCATCCAAAAGGAGAAGAGCTTCACTACATAAAACACCATGGCTTTCATTTAGTTTAGAATAAAGAAAATACTTGTGTGCATGTGCAAAGGAAATAGACATGTGACAGTTTACAATTTGCTAAGGTCAGCAAGATTTAAAGTTTAATGGGTCAGTTCTCTTTACATTCCTGCATGTAGCAGTCATTGTAAATTTTTATCTAACATATACATAATATATGAAGCTCAGGATGTTTCACCACCTAGCTCCTATCAGATCTTATCTCAGTGTCTTGAGACTAGAGGTGCCTGTCTCCTACATTCTAGCCTGTCTCCTACCTTTCAGTCTGTTCCTACATTCCAAGGTGGCCTGCTTGCTGTCAGTTGTCATAGCCTTTAATTGAAACTCCATCATGCAAGTTACTTGTTTAATTGGCTGCTGTGCACTTGTTTTCAGTTATGGTGTCAATATTCTGTTTTTACCTAATACACTGAGAATGCAGTTGATTCTTCAAGTTGTAAAAACAATGCAAGTTACTTTTTCATTAGGTGCTATGCACTTCTGTTCATTTACAATCAAATGACCAAACAATGGCTTACCTAACGCTCTTGGAATGCAATAATTTCTTCATTTGGGAAAAGTAAGCAATTTACTTCTTTAAATGACTGCTGTGCTCTTGTTTTCACTTACAGTCAATGGCAAACCAGTTGTGATACCTAACATTGTGTGAATGCAGTAGTTTCTTCAGTTGTGAAAGCTTATCACTTTACTTCTTTAATTGGCTGTTATGCCCTTGTTTTAACTTACAACCAATGTCAAAACCATGGTTTTACCTAACGTTCTGGGAATGCAGTAGTTTCTCATTTGTGAAAACAAAGGAAGTTAGTTCTTTATTTAGCTGATCTGCATTTGTTTTCACTTACATTGAATATCAAAACATTGTTTGACCTAATGCTCTGTGAATGAAGAAGGTTCCTCAGTTTTGAAAACTAAGCAAGTTGATTGTTTAATTGCCTGCCACACACTTGTTTTGACTTACAATCAATGTCAAAACACTGGTTTTACCTAATGCTCTGTGAATGCATGAGGTTATTCAGTTTTGAATTCCAAGCAACTAGTTTAATTTGCTGCTATGTATTTGTTTTCACTTACAACTGAAGTCAAAACCCCGGTTTTACCTAACATTCTTGAATGAAGGAGGTTTTTCAATTTTCAAAAATTATGAAAGGTTCTTGTTTAATAGGATACTATTCACTTCTCACTTACAATCAATGGAATAACACTGGTTTTACCTTTGTGAATTTGAGTGGGTCTTCAATTTTGAAAACTAAATAAGTTACTCATTAAATTGCCTGCTACACACATCTTTTCACTTACAATCACTTTCAAAATGGTGGTTTTACCTAATGCCCTGTGAATGGAGGAATTTCTTTAGTTGTAAAACTAGGCACATTAATTAGTTAACTGGCTGCTTTGCAATTGTTCTCACAACCAGTGAAAAAACACTGGTTTTACCAAATGCCTTGTGAATGTAAATGGTTCCTCAGTTTTGAAACCTAAGCAGGTTTCTAGTTAAATTGCCTGATTCTCACTTGTATCAGTTAACATTAATGTCAAAGCAGTGGTAATACATAAGATTCTGATAATTCAGTCATTAATTCACTTGTAGAAACCAAGCAAGTCCTTGTATAAATGGCTACCATGCACTTTTTTTCGCATACAATAAATATCAAGACACTGGTTTTACCTAACATTCTGTGAATATAGGTGGTTCTTCAGTTTTGAAAACTAAGCAAAATAAAACTTCATTTGCCTGCTATGACAATTGTTTTCACTTACATTCAATGTCAAAACACTAGTTTTACTTAATGCTCTGTGAATGCAGTAGGTTCCTCATTTCTGAAAACTAAGCAAGTTACTTGTTTAATTGGCTGTTATGCACTTGTTTTCACTTACACTCAATATCAAAACACTTGTTTGACCTAATGCTCCCTGAATGTAGGAGGTTCTTCATTTCTGAAAACTAAGCAAATTACTTCTTTATTTGGCTGCTATGGCACTTGTTATCACTTACAACCAATGTCAAAACATTGGTTTTACTTAATGCTCTCTGCACGAAATTCTTCAGTTTTGAAAACTAATGCAAGTCATTTGTTTAATTGCCTGACACACACTTCTTTTCACTTACCTTCAATGTCAAGATGTTGTTTTATTTAACACTCTGTGAATGTGGGAGTTTCTTCAGCCCTGAAACCTAGGCATATTACTTCCTTAATTGGCTGCTTTGGATTATTGTCACAATAGATGAAAAGACACTGGTTTTATCTAACACTTCGTGAATGTAAGTGGTTCTAAAGCTTGGGAAATTTGTCAATTTACTCATTTAATTGCTTTGTGTGCACGTCTTTTCACTTACATTCAGTTTCAAAATACTGATTTTAACTAATGCAGTCAGTTATTCTGATTTGAATTCTAAGCAAGTTACTTGTGTTATTTGCTGGTATTTATTCTGATTTACAATCAATGCCAAATCAGTGCTTTTACCTAACATTCTTTGAATGCATGAGGTCCTTCTTTGAATGAATGAAAACTAAGCAAATTGCTTCTTTATTTGGCTGCTATGCACTTGTTTTCATTTACAATGTCAATATGCTGATTTTACTGATTAAGCTGAGGATGTGGTTGTTCCTTCAAGTTGTGAAAACTGAGTAGCTTACATTTTCATTGGGTGCTATACACTTGTTTTCACTTACAATCAATGAGAAAGCAATGGTTTACTGAACACTCTCAGAATGCAGTAGTTTCTTCAGTTGGGCAAACTAAGCAATTTACTTCTTTAAATGAATGTTATGCACTTAATTTCACTTACAATAATTGGAAAATCATTTGTGGTACCTAACAATCTGAGAAGGCAATAGTTTCTTCAGTTGTGTAAACTAAGCACCTTATTTCTTTAATGGGCTGCTATGCACTTGTTTTAATTTACAAACAATGTCAAAACATGGTTTTTCCTAACATACTGGGAATGCAGCAGTTTCTTCATTTTTGAAAACTAATTAAGTTATTTCTTCCATTGGCAGCTACATATTTGTTTTCACTTACATACAATAGCAAAAATCTTGTTTGACCTAATGCCTAGTGATTGGAGGAGGCTTTTCCGTTTTGAAAATTAAGCAAGTTTCTTGTTTAATTGCCTGCTACACACTGGTTTCACTTACAACCCATGTGAAAACTCTGGTTTTACCTAACAATCTGTGAATGAGGGAAATTCTTCCTTTTTCACAAATTAAGCAATGTATTTCTTTAATAGGATACTTTTCACTTCTTCTCATTTACAATCAATGTCAAAACACTGGTTTTATCTAATGCTATGTGAATGTAAGAGGTTCTTCAGTTTTAAAATCTAAGCAACTTACTTCTTTATTTGGCTGCTATGGCACTTGTTTTCACTTATAGTCAATGTCAAAACTCTTACCTAATACTCTGTGAATGTAGTAAACACTTCAGTTTTTAAAACTAAGCAATTACTTGTTTAATTGGCTGCTATGTACATGTTTTCACTTACAATGTCAATATGCTGATTTACCTAATACACTGAGAATGCAGTAGTTTCTTCAGTTGTGGAAACTAACCATGTTACTTCTTTAATTGGCTGTTATGCACTTTTTAAACTTACAACCAATGTCAAAACCATGGCTTTACCAGGTGATTTGGGAATGCAGTAGTTTCTTCATTTGTGAAATCTAAGGAAGTTATTTCATTAATTGGCTGCTCTGCAATTGTTTTCACATACATTCAATATAAAAACTTTTGTTTGACCTTATGCTCTGTGAGTGAATGAGGTACTTCAGTTTTGAAAACTAAGGTTATTTTTTAATTGGTTGTTTTCACTTACAACCAATGTCAAAACCCTGGTTTTACCTAAGATTCTGTGAATGAAGGAGGTTCTTCAATTTTCAAAAATTAAGAAAAGTATGTGTTTAATATGATACTATTCACTTTTTCTCACTTACCATCAATGAAAAAACTGGTTTTACCTATAGATTTGTGAATGTAAGTGGTTCTTCAATTTTGAAAACTATGCAATCTTTTTCTTTAATTCATGGTTCACATTTTTCTCACTTGCCATCAATGTCAAATTTGTGGTGATACATAAGATTCTGTGAATGCATTCACTTCTTCACTTGTGACAAACAAGTCCTTGTGTAATTGGCTGTTATTCACTTGTTTTCTCATACAATAAATATCAAAACACTGGTTTTACCTAACACTCTGTGAATGTAGGATGTTCTTCAGTTTTGAAAACTAAGCAAATTACTTCTTTATTTGCCTGCTATGGCACTTGTTTTAACTTACAATCAATGTCAAAACACTGGCTGTACCTAATGCTCTGTGAATGCAGTACCTTCTTGAGTTTTGAAAACTAAGTAAGTTACTTGTTTAAATGTCTGCTATGCACTTGTTTACACAAACAATAAATACCAAAACACTGGTTTTACTTAATGTTCTGTGAATGTAGGAGGTTTTTCAGTTGTGAAAACCGTAAATTTCTTCTATATTTGTCTGCTGAGGCACTTGTTTTCAGTTACAATCAATGTAAAAACAGTGGTTTTGCCTAGTGCTCTATTAATACAGTAGGT
Organism: Tolypeutes matacus; assembly: GCA_026826555.1. Classification (NCBI taxonomy): domain Eukaryota; kingdom Metazoa; phylum Chordata; class Mammalia; order Cingulata; family Chlamyphoridae; genus Tolypeutes; species Tolypeutes matacus. The sequence goes on from JAKSZT010054538.1 coordinate 77,393, forward strand.
ACTTCACTTTTGAAAGCTAAGGAAGTTACTTGTTTAATTGGCTGATATGCAGTTGTTTTCACTTAAAAACCAATGCCAAAACCCTGGTTTTGCCTAACACTCTGTGAATGAAGGAGGTTTTTCAATTTTTAAAATTGAGAAATGTACTTGTTTAATAGGATACTATTCACTTCTTCTCACTTACAATCAATGAAAAAAACAGAGGTTTAATTTTGTGACTTTAATTTACTCATTTAATTGCCTGCTTCACACTTCTTTTCAATTACAATCAATGTCAAAACTGTGGTGATACTTAAGATTCTGTGAATTCAGTCATTTCTACACTTGCGAACACAAAGCACATCCTTGTTTCGTTGTCTGCTATGCACTTGTTTTCACATACAATTAATATCAAACACTGGTTTCCCCTAATACTCTTTGAATATGCTTGGCTTTCAGCTTTGGAAACTAAGCAAATTACTTCTTTATATGGCTGCTATGACACTTGTTTCACTTGCAATCAATATCAAAGCACTGGTTTTACCTAATGGTCTCTGAATGCAGTACATACTTCAGTTTTGAAAACTAAGCAAGTCACTTGTTTAATTCACTGCTATGCATTTGTTTTTACTTACAATGTCAATATGCCAGTTTAACCTAATATCCTGAGAATGCAGTTATTTCTTCAAGTTGTGAAAACTAAACAAGTTACTCTTTCATTGGTTGCTATACACTTCTTTTCGCTTACAATAAATTACAAAACAAGGGTTTATGTAACGTTATTGGTATTTACTAGTTTCTTCAGTTGGGAAAAGTAAGCAATTTACTTCTTTAAATGAATGCTAGGCACTTGTTTTCACTTACAGTCAATGGCAAATAAGTTGTGATACCTAACACTCTGAATGCTGTAATTTCTTCAGTTGTGAAAACTAAGCACATTACTTCTTTAATTGGCTACTATGCACTTGTTTTAACTTACAACCAATGTAAAATCCTGGCTTTACCTAACACTCTGTGAATGAAAGAGGTCCTTCAATTTTCAAAAATTAAGCAATGTATATGTTTAATAGGATACTGTTTGCTTCTTCTCACAATAAATGGAGAAACACTGGTTTTACCTAATGCTTTGTGAATCTAAGTGGTATTTCAGATTTGAAAACTAAGCAAGATATTCATTTAATTGCCTGCTTCACACTTCTTTTAACTTACAATTGTTGTCAAAGCAGTGGTGATACATAAGACACTGTGAATGCAGTCAGTTATTCACTTGTGAAAAACAAGCAAGTCCTTGTTTAATTGGCTGCTATGCACTTATTTTTTACATATTAAAATATCAAACACTGATTTTACCTAAAGCTCTGTGAATGCAAGTGGTACTTCAATTTTGAAACATAAGTAAGATGCCTGATACCTTGGTTGCTATGCACTTGCTTTCACTCAAAATCAATGTAAAAACACTGCTTTTACCTGATGCTATGACAATGAACTGGTTTCTTCGGTTTTGAAAATTAAGCAAGTTACTTGTTTCCTTGGCTGCAATGCACTTGTTTTCACTTACAATAAAATTCAAAACACTGATTTTACCTAATGCTCTGTGGATGCAGTTGGCCCCTTGAGTTTTGATAACCAATAAAGAAACTTGTTTAATCCGCTGCTTTGGACATGTTTTCACATATTGTCAATTTCAAAACACTGGTTTTCCTAAGATTTTGTGAATACAGAGGTTTCTTAACTTTTGTAAAGTAATTAAGGTACTTGTTTCCTTGGCTTTTATGCACTTCTTTTCACTTAGAATCAAAGACAAACACTGGGTTTACCTAACACAGTCTGAATGCAGGAAGGTCTCCAGTTCTGAAAACAAAGCCAGATACTCATTGCATTGGCAGCCATGTACACATTTTGAGTTACAATGAAATTCAAAAACCTTGTTTAACCTTATTCTCTGTGAATACAGGAGGTTCTTCACTTTTGTAAAATAAGTAATATTCTTCTTTCTTTGGTTGCTAAGTACTTGTTTTCACTTACAACCAAGATCAATACAGTGCTTTTACCTAATGCTATGCCAATGCAGTGTTTGTTTTCTTTTCAAAACAAAGAAAGATCCTCATTTACTTAATTGCAAAGCACTTGATTTCACTTACAATTAAATTCAAAACACTCATTTTACCTAACACACTCAGAATGCAGGTCATTCTTCAGTTTTGACAACTAAGCAAGATACTCTTCTTTGGCAGCTATGCACGTGTTCTGACTTATAATCAACTTTAAAACCCTGGTTTGCCTAAAAATATGAATGCTGTCATTTTATTAGTTTAGAAAATGAAGAAAGAATTTTATTTCATTGGCTGCTCTGCAAGTGTTTCCCTTGTAATCAATATTAAAACACTAGTTTTACCAAACATGCTGTGAATTCAGCAGGTACTAAGGCTTTGAAATGCAAGTGTGATACTTGTTTCCTTGGCAGCTATGCAGTTGTTTTCACTTACAATCCATGTCAAAGCACCCCATTACCTAAGGCTATACCAATGTGGTAGTTTCTGCAATTTTGAAATATAAGTAAGATTCTTGTTTTATTTGCTGCTATGCATGTGTTTTAAATTACAATAAACTTCAAACACTGCTTTTACCTAATGCTCTGTGAATGCAGTCCATACTTCAGTTTTGAAAACTCAGCAAGATTCTTGTTTCCTTGTCTTCTATGCATTTGTTTTCACTGACAATCAACTTCAAAAAACTGGTTTTACCTAATGCTTAGTGAACACAATTGATTCTTTAGTTTTGAAAACTAAGAATGAAACTTGTTTCAGTGGCTATGCACATATTTCCACTTATAATCAATGACAAAACTCCGGTTTTACTTAATGCTCTGTGAACATAGGAGGTGCGTCACTTTTGTAAAGTAAGTAAGATACTTGTTTCCTTCATTGCTATGCACATGGTTTCACCCACAATCAATATCAAAACACAACATTTATCTAACGCTACTTCACTGCAGTGATTTCTTGAGTTTTCAAAACTAAGGAAGATATTCAATTCATTGGGAGCTATGCAATTGTTTTGCATTACAATCACCTTCAAAATCCTAGTTTTAAACTAATGCTCTGTGAATGTAAGAGTTTCTTCACTTTTGTAAATTAAGAAAGATACTTATTTCCTTGGCCTGCTATGCACTGGTTTTTGCTTACAAACCATGTTGAAACCCCACTTTTACCTAATGTTATGCCAATGCAATTGTTTCTTCACTTTTGAAATCTAAGTAAGATTTGTGTTTCAATTGCTGTTATGCACGTGTTTTATGTTAAAATCAACTTCAAAAACACTGATTTTACCTAACATTCTGTGAATGCAGGAGGTACTTCAATTTTGAAAAGTAAGTAAGATACTTGTTTCCTTGGCTGCTATGCACTTGCTTTCACTCACAAAATATTTCAAAACCCTGCTTATACCTAATTCTATGCCAGTGCAGTGGTTCTTCAGTTTTGAATCTAAGTAAGATTATTGTTTCTTTTGCTGCTATGCACGTGTTTTCACTTGCAATCAACTTCAAAATATTAGTTTTACATAATGCTCTGTGAATACATTGGCTTTTCAGTTAGAAAATTAAAACAGAGACTTGTTTCATTTGCTGCTATACAGGTGCTTTCACTTATAATCAATATCAAAACACTGGTTTTACCTAACACTCTGTGTATTCAGGTGGTACTAATGTTTTGAAACATAAGTAAGGTTCTTGTTTAATTTGCTGCTTTGCACGTGTTTTCACTTACACTCAACTTCAAAACCATGGTTTACATAGAACTCTGTGAATTCTGTCTGTTTTCCATTTGGAAAATGAAGAAAAAATTGTTGTGTCATTGGCTGATATGCACTTGCTTTCACTCACAATCAATGTCAAACACTGCTTTTACCTAATGCTATGCAAATGCAGTGAATTCTTCAGTTTTGATGCTAAGCAAGATCCCTGTCTCCTTGGCTGCAATGCACTTGTTTCACTTACAATAAAATTCAAAATACTGGTTCTATCTAACACACTCTGAATCCAGGCAATTCTCGAGTTTTTGCAACTATGCAAGATACTCTTTTCATTCGTACCTATGCATGTGTTTTGTCTTACAATCAACTTCAAAACTCTGGTTTACCTAAAACTCTGTGAAGACACTTGGTTTTTCAGTTTTGAAAATGAAGAAAGAATCTTGTTTCATTGGTTGCTCTGCACATGTTTTCACCTATAATTAATGTTAAAAAACTGATTTGACTTAATGCTCTTAATGTTCCTAACAAAAGTTAGGAAATGCAAGTGAGATACTGATTTCCTTGGCTGCTATGCACTTGTTTTCATTTACAATCCATATCAAGGGACTGTGTTTACCTAATTCTGTGCAAATTCAGTAGTATCTTCACTTTTGAAATCTAAGTAAGATTCTTGCTTCATTTGCTGCTATGCACGTGTTTTCACTTACAATCAAATGCAAATCAATGGTATTACCTAACACTCTGTGAATACAGTAGGTTTTTCAGTTTGAAAAGTAATACTGAGACTTGTTTAATTGGCTGCTATGCATGTGTTTTCACTTATAAACAAAGTCAGAATACTGGTTTTACCTAACACACTCTGAATGCAACAGGTTCTTCAATTTTGAAAACTAAGCAAGATACTCTTTTCCTTTGTGACTATGCATATGTTTTGACTTAAAATCAACTTCAAAACCCTCTTTTTACCTAATGCTCTGTGAATGCAGTTGATTCTTTAGTTTGAAAACTAAGAAATTAACTTGTTTCAGTGGCTTTTCTCCATGAATTTCCACTTAACAACCCATGGAATTCCACTTAACTCCGGTTTTACTTAATGCTCTGTGAACAAAGAAGGTGCTTCACTTTTGTAAAGTAAGTAAAATACTTGATTCCTTGGTTGCTATGCACTCGTTTTCCTGTACAATAAAATACAAAACACTGGCTGATCTTGAGATTAGACAACTAAGCAAGACACTCATTTCATTGGCAGCTATGCAAGTGTTTTGACTTACAATCAATTTCAAAACCTGCTTTACCTAAAGCTCTGAGAAGGTAGTCAGTATTTCATTTTTGAAAATGAAGAAAGAATCTTATTTCATTGGTTTTTCTACACGTGTTTTCACTTAGAATCAATGTTAATCACCTGTTTTACCTAACACTCTGTGAATTTAGGCAGTACAAAAGTTTTGAAATGCAAGTGAGATACTTGTTTCCTTGGCTGTTATGCACTTCTTTTCACTTACAATCAATGCCAAGACACTGCTTTTAATTAATGCTATCCCAATTCAGTAGTTTCTTCACTTTTGAAATCTAAATAAGATTCTTATTTCATTTGCTGCTGTGCATATTTTTTCACTTATAATCAATCCCAAAACACTGGTTTCACCTAACACTCTGTGAATGTGGAAGGTACTTCAATTTATAAGGTAAGTAAGGTACTTCTTTCCTTGGCTGCTATGCACTTGCTTTCACTAACAATCAATATCAAAACACTGCTTTTACATAATGCTACGCGAATGCAGTGGTTTCTTCAGTTTTCAAAATAAAGCAAAGAATCATTCATTGGCAGCTGTACACTTGTTTTGAGTTAAAATAAACTTCAAACTGCCAGTTTTAATGTAATACTCTGTGGATACAGGAGGTTCTTCACTTTTGTATAGTAAGAAAGATACTTCTTTTCTTAGCTGCTATGTACTTGTTTTCACTTACAATACATGTCAAAGCACCCATTCAACTAAGGTTATGCCAATGCAGTAGTTTCTTCACTTTTGAAATCTAAGTAAGATTCTTGTTTCATTTGCTGCTATGCACGTATTTTTCACTTACAATCAACTTCAAAACCCTGGTTTTACCTAATGCTCTGTGAACAAAGTTGATTCTTCAGCTTTGAACACAAAGAAAGAAATTTTTTTCAGGGCTTCTATGCAGGTGTTTTCACTTAAAATCAATGTCAAAAGTCTGATTTTAATGCTCTGTGAACACAGGAGATTCTTCACATTTGTAAAGTAAGAAAGATACTTGTTTCCTTGCTGCTATGAACGTCTTTTCACTAACAATCCAGTTCAAAACACTGGCTTCATCTATCACTCTGTGAATGCAGGAGTCACTTCAATTTAGAAAGGTAAGTAATAAACTTGTTTCCTTGGCTGCTGTGCACATGCTTTCACTCACAATCAATGTTAAAACACTGGTTTTACCTAATGTCATGTGAATGCAGTGGTTTATTCTGTTTTGAAAACTAGGCAAGATACTTGTTACCTTGCCTGCAATGCACGTCTTGTCACTTACAATAAAATTCAAAACAGTGTTTTTAACCTAACACACTCTGAAGGCAGGCAGTTCTTCTGTTTTGACAAGTAAGAAAGATACTCTTTTCATTGGCAGCTATGCATGTGTTTTGACTTACACTCAACTTCAAAACCTGGGTGTACCTAAAGGTATGTGAATGCAGTTGGTATTTAAGCATTGAAAATGAAGAAAGAATTTTGTTTCATTGTATGCTATGTACGTGTTTCACTTATAGTCAATGTTAAAACACTGTTTTTACCTATGTTCTGTGAATTCAGGAGGCCCTAATGATATGAAACACAAGTGAGAAACTTGTTTCCTAGGCTGCTACACATTTATTTTCACTTAAAATCCATGTAAGAGCACCCCTTTACCTGAGGCTATACAAATGCAGTAGTTTCTCCTCTTTTGAAATCTAAGTAAGCTTTTTGTTTCATTTACTGCTATGCACGGGTTTTCACTTACAAACATCTTTAAAAAACTGGTTTTACCTAAAGCTCTGTGAATGCAGTTGATTGTTCAGTTTTGAAAACCAATAAAGAAACTTCTTCCATTGGCTACTTTGCATGTGTTTTCACTTATACTCAATGTCAAAACACTGGTTTTCTTAACACTGTGAATACAGGAGGTTCTTCACTTTTGTAAAGTTATTAAGGTACTTCTTTCCTTGGCTGCTGTTCACTTGTTTTCAATTACAATCAGTGTCAAAACACAGCTATGGCCTACTGTTATACCAATGCACTAATTTTTTCAGTTTTGAAAACTAAGCAAGATTCTTCTTTCCATGGCTTTTATGCACGTGTTTTTGCTTAGAATCAAAGACAAACACCAGTTTTACCTAGCACAGCCTGAATTCAGGAAGTTCTCCAGTTTTGAAACTTAAGCAAGACACTCATTTCATTGGCAGCTATGCATTTGTTTTGAGTTACAATCAACTTCAAAATCTGAGTTTTAACCTAATGTTCTGTGAATATTGGAGGTTTTTCATTTTGTAACAAAAGTAAGATACTTGTTTCCTTGGCTGATATGCACTTGTTTTCACTTACAACCAATGTCAAAACACTGCTTTTACCTAAAGCTATGCCAATGCTGTAGTTTCATCACTGTTAAAATCTAAGTAAGATTCTTGTTTCATTTGCTGGTATGCATGTGTTTTCACTTATGATCATCTTCAAAATCCTGGTTTACCTAAAACTCTGTGAATGTAGTCGGTTTTTCAGTTTTGTAAATGAAGAAAGAATCTTGTTTTATTGGCTGCTATGCTCATGTTTTCACTTATGATCAAATTTAAAGCCCTGGTTTTACATAAAACTCTCTAAATGCAGGAGGTTCTTCAGTTTTGAAAACAAGCTAGATACTTTCTTCATTGGAGACTATGCACATGCTTTGAGTTACAATCAACCTCAAAATCCTGTTTTTACCTAATGCTCTGTGAACACAGTTGATTCTAAAGTTTTGAAATATAATAAAGAAACATTTTCAGTGACTGCTATGCACATGTTTTCACTTACAATCAATGTCAAAACACTGACTTTACCTAATGCTATGTGAATGCACCAG
>JAKSZT010054538.1:88583-122571 GCA_026826555.1 Tolypeutes matacus
TCTGTGTTTGAAGGAGTTTCTTCAATTTTCAAAAATTGAGCAAGGTACTTGTGTAATATGATACTATTCACTTCTTATTTACAATCAATGAAAAAACTCTGGTTTTACTTCGTGAATGTATGTGTTTCTTCAGTTTTAAAAACTAAGCAAGCTACTCATTTAATTGCCTGCTACACACTACTTTCTACTACCAATTAATGTCAAAATGGTGGTTTTAACTAATGCTCTGTGAATGCAAGAGTTTCTTCAGCTGTGAAAACTTGGCACTTTATGTCCTTAATTGGCTGCTTTGCACTTGTTCTCTCAGCCAATGAAAAAAACAGTGGTTTTATCTAATGCTTTGTGAATGTAAGTGGTTCTTCAGTTTGGAAAGCTACACAAGTTTCTCATTTAATTGCATGCTGCACTCTTCTTTTCACTTACAATCAATGTCAAAACACTGGTTTTACCTAATTCTCTGTGAATGCAGCATATTCTTCAGTTTTGAAAACTAAGCAAGTTACTTGTTTCATTGGATGCTATGCACTTGTTTTCAGTTACAATGTCAATATGTCGGTTTTACCTAATAAGTTGAGAATACAATTTGTTTCTTCCAGTTGTGAAAACTAAGCACCTTACATTTTCATTTGGTAAAAAGATGTGTATAGCAGCCAGTTAAAAATTAACGTGCTTAGTTTTCACAACTGAAGAAAGTACTGCATTTGCAGAGTATAAGATATCACAACTGATTTGCCATTGACTGTAAGTGAAAACAAGTGTGTAGCAGTCATTTAAAAATTAAATTGCTCAGGATACTCAACTGAAGAAACTGTAGCATTCCAAGAGTGTTAGTTAAACCATTGTCTTGTCCTTGATTGTGAGTGAAAACAATTTGCATAGCACCCAATGAAAAAGCAACTTGCTTAGTTTTAACAACTTGAAGAAATAACTGCAAACTCAGCATATTGGGTAAAAGCAGTATATTGACTTTGTAAGAGAAAACTATTTCAGGGAAGCCAATAAATGAGAAAATTGCTTAGTTTTCAAAACTGAAGAACCTACCTCATTCACAGAGCATTGGGTAAAACCAGTGTTTTGACATTGATTGTAAGTGAAAATCAGTGCAATAGCAGCCAAAAAAAGATATAATTTGCTTAGATTTCAAAACTGAAGAATCTCCTACCATCATAGAGCATTAGGTAAATCCAGTGTTTTGATATTTATTGTATGCAAAAACACGTGCAGAGCATCCAATTAAACAAGGACTTCCTTGCTTTTCAGAAGTGAAGAAACGACTGCATTCACAGAATCTTATGTATCACCAGTGCTTTGACATTGATTGCAAGTCAAAAAAGTGTGAAGCTGGCAATTAACTGAGTAACTTGCTTAGTTTTCAGAACTGAAGAACCAGTTACAATCACAAAGTGTTAAGTAAAACCAGTGTGTTTTCATTGATTGTAACTGAGAATATGTACAAAGCAGCCAATTAAGGAAGTAACATGCCTAGTTTTCACAACTGAAGAAATGTCAGCATTTACAGAGGGTTAGGTAAAACCCCCATTTTGACATTGATTGTAGGTGAAAAGAAGTTAATAGTATCCTGTTAAATAAGTACTTTCCTTAATTCTTGAATACTGAAGAACCTCCCTCATTCACAGAGCATTAGGTAAAACCAGGGTATGGACATTTGTTGTAAATGAAGAAAAACGCATAGCACAAAATGAAAATGTAAATTGCTTACTTTTCACAACTGGATAAACTATAGCATTCAAAAGTATTATGTAAAATCAGCATTTTGACATTGATTGTAAGTGAAAACAAGTGCATAAGAACCAATTATACAAGTAAGTTGCTTAGTTTTGAAAACTGAATTATGACTTACCTTTAAAAAAACCCATTAAGTAAAAGCAGATCTTTTTCATTGATTGTAAGAAGAAGTGCAAAGCAGGCAATTAAGAAGTAACATGTCTACTTTTCACAACTGAAGTAACATCTATATTTAAATAAGAAAATAAGGTAAACTACAAATTTGACATTGATTGTAAGTGAAAATACATGAATAGTATCCTATTAAACAAGTATCTTCCTTATTTTTTGAAAACTGAAGAACCTCTTTCATTCACAGAGCATCAGGAAAAACCAGGGTTTTGACATTGATTGTAAGTGAAATCAAGTGCATAGCACCAATGGAAAAGTAACTTGCTTAGTTTTCACAACTGAATGAAATACTGCATTCACAATTTTTAGCAAAAAACAGCATTTTGATATTGATTGTAAGGTAAAACAAGTGTGTAATAGCCAATTGTACAAGTAACTTGCTAATTTTTCAAAACATAAGGACCTCCTGCATTCATAGAACATTAGGTAAAACCACTGTTTTGGCACTGATAGTAAGTGAGAATAAATACAACCAAATAACAGAAGTAACTTGCTTTGAATTCAAAGCAGTATAACCTACTGCATTCACAGAGCTTATGTAAAACCAGTGCTTTGACAATGATTGTAAGTGAAAAGAAGTTTGCAGCAGGAAATTAAATGAGTAACTTGCATCGTTATCCAAACTGAAGAACCACTTACATTCACAAAGCATTATGTATAACCAGTGCTTTTTCATTGATTGTAAGTGAGAAGAAGTGAATGGTATCCTATTAAACAAGTATCTTGCTCAATTTTTGAAAATTGAAGAATCCCCTCCTTCACAGATTGTTAGGTAAAACCAGGGTTTTGACATTGATTTTAAGTGAAAACAATTGGATAGTATCCTATAAACAAGTAGTTTCCTTAATTTTTGAAAACTGGTAAAATGTCTTCATTCACAGAGTATTACATAAACCCAGGGTTTTGACATTGGTTGTAAGTTAAAACAAGTTCACAGCAGCCAATTAAAGAAATAACTTCCTCATTTTTCACAAGTGAAGAATCTCCTGTATTTAAAGAGGGTATGGTAAAAACACCATTTTGACACTGATTATAAGTGAGAAGTGAATAGAATCCTATTGAACAAGCACCTTGCTTACTTTTTAAAAATTGATTAACTTCCTTTAGTCATAGTGTTATGTAAAACCAGGGTTTTGACATCGGTTGTAAATGAAAATAAGTGCATTATATCAAATAATACTACTTGCTTGGAATTCAAAATTGAAGAACATGATGCATTCACATACCATTGGGTAAAACCAGTGTTTTGATATTGATTGTAAGTGGAAACAAGGGTGTAGAGGCAATTAAAAAAGCAATTTGCTTAGTTTTCAAAACTGAAAAGCCTACTTCATTTACAGTACATTAGGTCAACCAAGTGTTTTGATATTAAATATAAATGAAAACAAGTGCGTAGCAGTCAATTAAAGCAATAACTTCCTTAGTTTTCACAAATGGAGAAAGAACTGCAATCCCAGAACATAGGTAAAACCATAGTTTTCACATTGGTTGTAAGTTAAAACAACTGCATAGCAGCCATTTAGAGAAGTAAGGTTCTTAATTTTCACAACTGAAGAAATTACTGAATTCACAGTGTGTTAGGAATCATAATTGATTTGCCATTGATGATAAGTGAAAGCTAGTACATAGCATTCATTTAAAGAAGTAAATTGCTTAGTTTCCCCAACTGAAGAAACAACTACATGCTAAGAGCATTAGGTAAAGCATTGTTTTGTCATTGATTGTAAGTAGAAACACATGCATAGCACCCAATGACAAAATAAATTGCTTATTTTTCAAAGCTTGAAGAAACAACTGCATTTTCAGTGTATTAGGTAAAACTAGCATATTGATATTACAAGTGAAAACAAGTTCAGAGCAGCCAATTAAACAAGTAACTTGCTTAGCTTTTAGAACTGAAAAACATACTGCATGCACAGAATATTAGGTAAAGCCAATCTTTTGCCACTGATTGTAAATGAAAACAAGTGCCATAGCAGCCAAATTAAAAAGAAATTTGCTTAGTTTTCAAAACTGAATAACCTCCTACATTTACAGAGCATAAGGTAAAACCAGTATTTATTTTATGTGAAAACAAGTGAATTTCAACCAAATAAACAAGACTTGCTTGGTTTTCACAAGTGAAGAAATGACTAGATTCACAGAATCTTATGTATCACCACTGATTTGACATTGATTGTAAATGAAAACAAGTGTGGTGCAGACAATTAAATGAGTAATTTGTTTAGTTTTCACAAATGAAGATTCTATTTTCTTAACAATTAGTAAAAAAAACCCAACATTTTGACATTGATTAGAAGGGAAATCAAGTGTGTAACAGCCAATTATACAAGTAATTTTCTTAGATTCCAACCTGAAGGACCGCCATAATTCATAGAGCATTAGGAAAAACCACTGGTTTGGCATTGATTATAAGTTCAAATATATACTAGCAAACAACCCAATTAACTTGGTTAGAATTCAAAACAGAATAACCTACTGCATTCACAGAGCTTTAGGTAAATCCAGTGATTTTACATAGATTGTAAGTGAAAAGAAGTGTGCAGAAGGCAATTAAATGAGTAACTTGCATAATTTTCCAAACTGAAGAAACACATTCACAAAAACTTTAGGTAAATCCATTGTTTTTCATTGATTGTAAGTGAGAAGAGGTGAATAGTATGCTATAAATAAGTACCTTGCTTAATTTTGAAAATTGAAGAACTTCCTTCATTCACAGTGTTAGGTAAAATCAGGGATTTGATATTGGTTGTAAGTGAAAACGAGTGCATAGCAGCAAATTAAACTTCTTGCTTGAAATTCAAACCTGAAGAACCTCTTGCATTCCCAGAGCATTAGGCAAAATCAGTGATTTGACATTGATTGTAAGTATAAACAATTGTGTAGTAAGCAATAAAACAAGCAATTGCATAGTTTACAAAAGTGAAGAATCTCCTTCATTCACAGAGGATAAGGTCAAAGAAGTGTTTTGTTGTTGATTGTAAGTGAAAACAAGTGTATAGCAGCAAATTAAAGAAATAACTTCCGTAGTTTTCACAAATGAAAAACGTCTGCATTCCAAGAATTTTAGGTAAAACCATGTAGTTGACATTGGTTGTAAGTTAAAACAAGTGCATAGTGGATAATTATAGAATTATTGTGCTTAGTTTTCACAACTGAAGAAACTAGTGCATTCACAGAGAGTTAGGTCTCACAACTGATTTGCCATGGACTGCAAGTGGAAACAAGCATATATCATTCATTTAAATGTAAATTGCTTGGTTTTCCAAACTGAAAAATTACTGCATTCCAAGAGCATTATGTTAACCATTGTTTTCTCATTGATTGTAAGTGAAAACAAGTGCATAGTAGCCAAGGAAACAAGTATTTTACTTACTTTTCAAAAGTGAAGCACCTCCTTTGTTCACAGAACATGAAGTAAAACCAGATTGTTGACATTGATTATGTGTGCAAATGCATGCATATCAGCCCCAGAAACAAATTTCTTAATTTTCAAAACTAAAGAATCAACTGTGTTCACAAAGCATTACATAAAACCTGGATTTTGAAGTTTATTGTAAGTAAAACTTTTGCATAGTCTCCAATGAAAAGAGTATATTTCTTAGTTTTCAAAACTGAAGGAAATTTTGCATTCAGAGAGTATTAGTTAAAACCAGTGTTTTTACTTTGATTATAAGTGAAAACACGTTCATAGCAGCCAATGAATCAAGTCTCAGTCTTACTTTTCAAACTGTAAAACCTACTGTATTCACAAAGCAATAGGGAAAACCACTGTTTTGAAGTTATTTGTAAGTGAAAACGTGCATAGCATCAAATGAAACTAGAAAGTACTTAGATTTCAAAAGTGAAGAAACCACAGCATTGTCACAACCTTAGGCAAAATAGTGTTTTGACATTGGTTGTAAGTTAAAACAAGTTCATAGCAGCCAAGGAAACAAGTATATTTCTTACTTTACATAACTTAAGAACCTCCTGTATTCACAGTGCATTAGGTTAAAACCAAGATTTTGAAGTTGATTGTAAGTCAAAACAACTGCATACCTGCCAATGATATGAGTATATTGCATAGTTTTGAAAACAGAAGAAACTACAGCATTGACATAGAATTATGTAAAAACAGTGTTTGGACATTGATTGTGAGTGAAACAAGTGCATAGCAGCCAAAGAAGCAAGTATCTTACTTACCTTTCAAAATGAAGTACCTTGTGCATTCACAGAGCATTGGGTGAAACCAGTGTTTTAACATTGACTGTAAGTGAAAACACGTGCAGATCAGCCAATGAAACAAGACTCTCTTCATTTTCAAAACTGAAAATCAGACTGCATTCACAGAGTTTTAGGTAAACCAGGGTTTTGAAGTGCATTGTAATTCAAAACACATCCATAGCTGCCAATGAAAAGAGTATCTTGCTGAGTTGTTAAAAATGAAGAAACACCTGCTTTCAGATGGTGTTATGTAAAACCAGTGTTTTGTATTTCATTTCAAAACCTTAGTACCTCCTGAATTCACAGAGTGTTGGGTGAAACCAGTGTTGTAACATTGATTATAAGTGAAAACACTTGCAGTACTGCGAATGAAACCAGATTCTCCATTTTTAAAACTGAAAGGCTGACTGCCTTCACAGAGTTTTAGGTAAGCCAGTGTTTTGAAGTTCATTGTAAGTCAAAGCAAGTGCATGTCTCCAATGAAAAGAGTATATTGCTTAGTATTCAAAACTAAATAAACTCCCACATTCACGGAGTGTTAGGTCAAACCAGTGTTTTGACTTTGATTTCAAATCAAAACACATGCATAGCAGACAATGAAACAAATCTCAGTCTTACCTTTCAACGTAAAAAAAACTGCTGTATTTATAAAGCATTAGGTAAAACCAGTGTTTTGAAGTTGATTGCAAGTGAAAATACCTGCAGAGCAGCAAATAAAACAGGAGTCTTACTTATATTTCAAAAGTGAAGAAATTACTGCTTTGGCATATCATTAGGTAAAAGCTGTGTTTCCATTGGTTGTAAGGGAAAACAAGTGAATATCAGCCAAGGAAACAATTATCTTACTTCCTTTACAAAAGTAAAGAACCTTCCATATTCATAGGTCATTAAGTTAAAACCAGGATTTTGTAGTTCATTGTAACTCAAAACAAGTGCCTAACTGCCAATGAAATAAGAATCTTACTTAGTTTTCAAAACTGGAGACCCACCTGCATGCAGACTGTTATAGGAAAAACCAGCGTTTGCCTTTGAATCTAAGTGAAAACAAGTGCATAGAAGCCAAGGAAACATGTATCTTGCTTAGTTTACAAAACTGAAGAAATTAGGGCATTGGCATAGCCCTAGGTCAAAGCCACATTTTGACATTGATTGAAAGTGAAAACAGGTGCATAGCAGCCAGGAAATAACTATCTTACTTACTTAACAAAATTGAAGAACTTACTATGTTCACAGTGCATTAAATAAAGCTGGACTTTTCATATTTATTATATGTGAAAACACGTGCATAGCAGTCACTGAAACAACTTTCTTTCTTAGTTTTCAAAACAGAAGAATCAAATACATTAACAGAGCATTAGGTTTTGAAGTTGAATGTAAGTCAAAACATGTGCATAGTCTCCAATGAAAAGAGTATTTGCTTAGTTTTCAAAACAGAAGAATTCCAAGAGTGTTAGGTAAAACCAGTGTTTTGACTTTGATTATAAGTGAAAACACATGCATAGCAGCCAATGAAACAAGATTCTTTCTTCATTTTCAAAACGTAAAAACTGACTGCATTTTCAGACTTTTAGGTAAACCAGGCTTTTGAAGCTGATTGTGTGTGAAAGCAAGTGCATAGCAGCCAAAGAAAGAAGTATCTTACTTACCTTTCAAAATTGAAGTACCTCCTATATTCACAGATTGTTAGGTGAAACCAGATTTTGAAGTTGAATGTGAGTGAAAACATGTATGTAGCAGCAAATGAAACAAGAATCTTACTTAGATTTTAAAAGTGAAGAAACTACTGCATTGGCATAATTTTAGGTAAAAGAGATTTTTTGACATTGGTTATAAGTGAAATTAGTGCACAGCAGCCAAGGAAACAAGTTTACAAAACTAAAGAACCTCCTGTATTCACATAGCATTACATTAAACCAAGATTTTGAACTTGATTGTAACTCAAAACAAGTACATAGCTGTCAATGAAAGGAATATGTTGCTTAGTTTTCAAAATGGAGAAGCTCCTGCATTCAGACTGTGTTAGGTATAACCAGTGTTGGCCTTTTTTTTTTAAAAAGAAAGGCATACTGCCACATGCAGCACCTAATTTGGATGTGTCTGTAGTCTTGGAAGCTTAACTACCCTATGTTCTCCTACAAATGGGCCTTGAGAGCTTGATTGGAGGTTCTAGCAGGGGAGTGCAGCTACTCATATACCCTTGACCAAAGAATGGTCCTCCTCTAGTTGGGAAGACCATCTTCCTTGACCGAGCGTGCAGCTTCGGGAGGGATGCACATGGAGTGGTGAGGGAGGAAGGGAACACCCACTTAGCCAGCCAGATCAGCCAAATCAACCGTGGTGATCAATGGGGTGACAGATGTCACAGCCAGATTGCCCTCACATCCCAGGGTTTACCTTTGATTCTAAGTGGAAACAAGTGCATAGAAGCCAAGGAAGCAAGAAACTTGCAGAGTTTTCAAAACCAGAGAAATTAGTACACTGGCATAACACTACACAGTAGCAGTGTTTTGACACTGATTGTAAGTGAAAACAAGGGTGTAGCAATCAATTAAAGAAAAAAATTCCTCAGTTTTCACAAATGAAGAAACTACTGCATTCCCAGAATGTTAGGTAAAACAATGTTTTTGACATTGGTTATAAGTGAAAACAAGGCCATAACAGCCAATTAAAGAAAAATTTTCTTTATTTTCACAAATGAAAAAACGAGTGCATACCCAGAACTTTAGGTAAAACCATGGTTTTGAAATTTGTTGTAAGTTAAAACACGTGCATAGCAGCCAAGTAAAGAAGTTTTATGCTTAGTTATCAATTGAATAAACTACTGCTTTCTCAGTGTATTAGATATCACAACCAAGTTACCATTGACTGTAAGTGAAAACAAGTGCAAAGCAATCATTTAAAGAAGTAATTTGCTTAGTTTTCCCAACTAAGGAAACTACTGAATTCCAAGAGTGTTAAGTAAATCATTGTTTTGTCCTTGATTGTAAGTGGAAACAAGTGCATAGCATCCAATGAAAATGTAACTTGCTCAGTTTTCACAATTACAATAAAAACCTGCATTCTCATATAAAACCTGCATATTGACTTTGAAATGAAAACTAGTGCATTACAGCCAATTAAACAAGTAACTTGGTTAGATTTCAAAACCAAAGAACCAACTGCATTCACAATGCATTACATAAAACCAGCGTTTTAACTTTGATTGTCAGTGAAAATATGTGCCATAAGAAACAAATAAAGAAGGAATTTGCTTAGTTTTCCAAACTGAAGCACCTCTTACATTCACAGAGCATTAGGAAAAACCACTGTTTTAATATTTATTGTATGTTGAAAAAGGGCATAGTAACCAGTGAAACAAGGACTTGCTTGGTTTTCACAAGTGAAAAAATGACTTCCTTCACAGAATCTTATGTATCACCACTGCTTTGACATTAATTGTAAGTGAAAAGAAATGTGAAGTGGGCAATTTAATCAGTAACTTGCTTAATTTTCAAAATTGAAGAACCACTTACATTCCCAAACCTTTAGGTAAAACGAGGGATTTGACATTGGTTGTAATTGAAAACAATGGCATAGCAGCATATTAAATTACTTGTTTGGAATTCAAAACTGAAGAGCCTCATGCATTCACAGAGCATTAGGTAAAACCTGAGTTTTGACATATATTGCAAGTGAAAACAAGTGTGTAGCAGGCAAATAAACAAGCAACTTGCTTTGTTTTCAAAACAGAAAAAGCTACTTCATTTCCAGAGTATTACGTCAAACAAGCATTTTGACATGGAATGGAAGTGAAAACAAGTTCGAAGGAGACTATTAAAGAAATAACTTCCATAGTTTTCACAAATGTAGAAACTACTGCATTCACAGAACCTTAGGTAAAACCATGGTTTTGACATTGGTTGTAAGTTAAAACACGTGCATAAGAGCCAATTAAAGTAACATTCTTAGTTTTCACTACTGAAGAAACTAATGCATTCTCAGCATATTAGGTAAACCAACCATATTGACATTGTAAGTGAAAACAAGTGCAAAGCTGCCAATTAAGGAAGTAACGTGCCTAGTTTTCACACCTGAAGAAACTCCTGCATTTACAGAGATTTAGGTAAAACCACCATTTTGACATTGATTGCAAGTGAAAATAAGTGAATTGTATCCTATTAAACAAATACCTTCCTTAATTTTTGAAAACTGCAAAACATCCTTCATTCACAGTGTGTTAGGTAAAACCAGGGTTTTGACATTGGTTGTAAGTGAAAATAAGTGCAGAGCAGCAAATGAAGCTACTTGCTTGGAATTCAAAACTGAAGACCCTTGTGCATTCACAGAGCCTTTGGTAAAACCACTGTTTTGACATTGATTGTAAGTGAAAACAAGTGTGTAGCAGCCAATTAAAAATTAAATTCCTTAGTTTTCACAAAAGAAGAAATTACTGCATTCCTAGAATTTTATGAAAAACCATGGGTTTGATATTTGTTGTAAGTAAAAAGAAGTGCATAGCAGCCAATTAAGGAAGTAATGTGCTTAGTTTTCATAACTGAAAAAACTGTTCAATTCACAGCATGTTAATATCACCACTGATTTTCCACTGAGTGTAAGTGAAAAAAAGTGCATAGAAGTCATTTAAAGAAGTAAATTGCTTAGTTTTCCCAAAAGAATAAACTGCTGAATTCCATGAGTGTTAGGTAAATCATCATTTTGTCATAGATTCTAAGTGGAAAAAAGTGCATAGCACCCAATAAAAAAGTACCTTGCTTAATTTTCACCACTTGGTGATACAACTGCATTCTCAGCATATTAAGTAAAATGATCATATTGACATTGTAAGTGAAAACAAGTGCCTAGAAGCCAATTAAAAAAGTAACTTGCTTAGTTTTCAAAACTGAAGAATGCACTGCATTCAGAGTCTTGGGTAAAACAAGTGTTTTGATACTTATTGTGTGTGAAAACAAGTGCATAGCCACCAATTAAACAAGGACTTGCTTGGTTTTCACAAGTGAAGAAATGACTGCACCACAGAATCTTTTGCATCACCATTGCTTTGACATTGACTGAAAGTGATAAGAAGTGTGAAGCAGGTTATAAAACGAGTAACTTGCTTTGTTCTCAGAACTGCAGAACCACTTACATTCACAAAAGAAAAGCAGTGTTTTCTCATTGGCTGTAAGTGAAAACAAGGGCAAAGTAGATAATTAAGGAAGTAACATGCCTAGATTTCACAATGGATGACTGCATTTAGAGTGTTAGATAAAAGCACCATTATGACATTTATTGTAAGTGAAAACAAGTGAAAATTATCCTATTAAACTAGTACCTTCCTTAATTTTTGAAAACAGAAGAAACTCCTTCATTCACAGAGCCTTAGGTAAAACCAGTGTTTTGACATTGCTTGTAAGTTAATACAAGTGCATAGTAGTAAACAAGTAGTAAAGGAAACACTAACTTGCTTAGTTTTCACAACTGAAGAAATACTGCATTCACCAGTATTAAGTAAAACCAGAAATTTGACATAGATTTTAAGTAAAAACAAGTGCATTAAAGCCAATTATATATGTAACTTGCTCAGCTTTCAAAATTGAAGGGCCTGTATTCATAAAGCATTAGGTAAACCCCTGTTTTGACATTGATTGTAAGTGAGAATAAATAACTAGCAAATAACCAAAATAAATTGCATAGAATTCAAAACAGAAAACCCTATGGAATTCACTGAGCATTAGGTAAACCCAGTTGTATGACATTGATTGTAAATGAGAATTGTGCAGCAAAGAATTAAATGAGTAACTTGTATAGCTTTCCAAACTGAAGAACCATTTACATTCATAAAACCTTAGGTAAAACCAGTGTTTTATAATTGATTGTAAGTGAGAAAATGTGAATAGTATCCTATTAAATAAGTACCTTGGTTAATTTTTGAAAATTGAAGAACCTTCTTCATTCACAGAGTGATAGGTAAAACCAGGGTTTTGATTTTGGATGTAAGTGAAAACAAGTGCGTAGCAGTTAAATTAAACTACCTGCTTGAAATTCAAAACCGAAGAAACACATGCATTCACAGAGCATCACATAAAACCAGTGTTTTGACATTGATTGTAAATGAAAACAAGTGTGTAGCAGGCAATTAAACAAGCATCTTTCTTAGTTTTCAAAACTGAAGAACCTTCATCATTCATAAAGCATTAGGTCAAACAAGCATTTTGATATTGAATGTTACTGAAAAGAAGTGCCTAACAGCCAATTAAATAAATAACTTAATTAGTTTTCACAAATGAAGAAACTACTGCATTCCCTGAACATTAGGTAAAACAATGGTTTTGACATTAGATGTAACTTAAAAGCAGTGAATAGCAGCCATTTAAAGAAGAGAAGTGCTTAGTTTTCACAATGGAATAAACTAATGTATTCACACAATGTTAGGTATCACAACTGATTTTCAATGGCTGTAAGTGAAAACAAGTGCATAGCATCCAGTTAAAGCAGTAAATTGTTTAGTTTTGCCAAATGAAGAAACTACTGCATTCCAAGAGCATTAGGTGAAACCTGCGTTTTTATATTCAATATATGTGAAAACAAGTGCATAGAAGCCAATTAAACAAAGACTTGCTTGGTTTTCACAAGTGAAGAAATGACTGCATTCACAGAATCTTATGCACACCACTGTTTTGATAATGATTAAAAGAGATAAGTGTGAAGCACGTATTTAAATAAGTAACTTGCCTGGTGTTCAAAACTGAAAAACAATTAAATTCACAAAGGAAAACCAGTGTTTTTTTGTTGATTGTAAGTGAGAAAAAATTGCAAAGGAGCCAATTAAGAAAGTAATGTGCCTTGTTTTCAGAACTGAAGAAACTTCTGCATTTACAGATGGTTAGGTAAAACCACCATTATGACATTAATTGTAAGTGAAAACAAGTGAATACTATACTATTAAACAAGAACTTTCCTTAATTTTTAAAACAGAAGGGCCTCCTTTCACAGAACATTAGGTAAAACTGGGGTTTTGACATTGGTTGTAAATTAAAATAACACCAAATGAAAAAGTAACTTGCTTAGTTTTCACAACTGTAGAAAATGCTGCATTCACAAGTATTTGGTAAAACCAGCATTTTGACATTGTTTGCAAGAAAAACAAGTGTGTAAGAGCCATTATATAAGTAACTTGCTTAGTTTAAAAAATGGGAAGACCACCAGCATTCATAGGTCCATTATGTAAAATCACTGTTTTGGCATTGATTGTAAGTGAGAATAAACAATAGGAAATAACAAAAATAACGTGCTTAGAATTCAAAACAGAACAGCCCTCTGCATTCACAGAGAATTAGATAAAACCATTGATTTGACAGTGATTGTAAGTGAAATCAAGCATGTAGCAGGCAATTAAAGAAGCAAATTTCTTATTTTTCAAAACTGAAGAACCTCCTTCATTCACAGAGCATTAGGTAAAACAAGTGTTTTGATATTGGATGTAAGTGTAAACAAGTACAGAGCAGTCATTTAAAGAAGTAAATTGCTTAATTTTCCCAACTGAAGAATCTCATGGATCCCAAGAATGTTTGGTAAACCATTGTTTTGTCATTGTTTGTGAGTGGAAACGAGTGCATGGCACCCAAAGAAGAAGTAAATTGCTTAGTTTTCACAACTTGAAGAAACAACTGCATTCTCAGCGTAATAGTTGACAGCAGCATATTGACATTGTAAGTGAAAATAAATGTATAGCAGCCAATTAAGCAAGTAACTTGTTTAGTTTTCAAAACTGAAGAATGTAGTGCATTCAAAGAGCTATAGGTACAACTAGTGTCTTGACATTGATTGTAAATGAAAACAAGTGCAATAGCAGGCAATTAGAGAAGTAATTTGCTTAGTTTTTAAAACTGAAGAACATACTACATTTACACATCATTAGGCAAAACCAGTGTTTTAATATTCATTGCATGAGAAAACAAGTGCATAGCAGCCAATTAAACAAAGACTTTCTTGGTTGTCACAATGAAGAATTGACTTCACAGAATCTTATGTATCACAACTTTAAAATTTATGAAAAATGAAAAGAAATGTGAAGCAGGAAATTAAATGAGTAGACTGTATATTTTTCAAAACTGAAGAACCACTTACATTCACAAAGCATTAGGTAAAACCAGTGATTTTTCATTGATTATAAGTGAGAAAAGGTGAATAGTATCCTAATAAACAAGTACTTTTCTTAATTTTTGAAAATTGAAGAACCTCCTTCATTCACAGAATGTTAGGTAAAAACAGGGTTTTGACATTGGGTGTAAGTGAAAACAAGTGTGTAGCAGGCAATTAAACAAACACTTTCCTTAGTTTTCAAAACTGAAGAACCTCATTCATTCACAGAGCATTAGATCAAACAAAAGTTTTGATATTGAATGTAAGGGAAAACAAGTGCATAACAGCCAATTAATGAAATAACTTCCTTATATTTCACAAATGAAGAAAGTACTGCATTCCCAAATCATTAGGTAAAACCATGGTTTTTCACATTGGTTGTAAGTTTAAAAAGTGCATAACAGCCAATTAAAGAAGTCACGTGCTTATTTCTCACAACTGAAGAAACTACTGCATTCTCAGTATATTAGGTAAAACCAGCATATTGACATTGTAAGTGTAAACAAGTGCATAGCGGCCAGTTAAACAAGTAATAGCTTATTTTTCAATACTGAATTACTTACTACATTCACAGAGCATTAGGTAAAACCAGAGTTTTGATGTTGATTTTAAGTAAAAACAAGTGCCAGAGCAGCCAAATAAATAAGTAATTTGCTTAGATTTCAAAACTGAAGACAGTCCTACATTCATAGAGTGATAGGTAAAACCAGTGTCATGATATTTATTTTATATTAAAACAAGTGCATAGGAGCCAATTAAACTAGGAGTTACTTGGTTTTCATATGTGAAGAAAAACTGATTTCACAGAATCTTATGTATCACCACTGCTTTGATATTGAATTTAAGTGATAAGAAGTGTGAAGCAGGCAATTAAATGAGTAATGTGTTTAGTTTTCAAAACTGAAGCACCACTTAATTTCTCAATACGTTAGGTAAAACTCATGGTTTTTCATTGATTTTAAGTGAGAAAAATTGCAAAGCATCCATTTAAGGAGTTAATGTGCCTAGTTTTCCAAGTGAATAAAGACCTGCATTCACAGAGTGTTAGGTAAAACCACCATTTTGGCATTGATTGGAACTGAAAAAAAGTATGTAGCAGGCATATAAAGGAGTAAGTTGCTTAGTTTTAAAATCTGAAGAATCACTTACATTCACAAAGGAAAAACAAGTTTTCTCACTGATTGTAGGTGAGTTTAAGTGAATAGTATCCTATTAAAAAAAGTACCTTGTTTAATTTTTGAGAACCTTCTACATTCACATAGTGTTAGTTAAAACCAGGGTTTTGACATCAGTTTTAGGTGGAAACAAGTGCTTAGCAACAAATTAAACTACTTACATGGAATTCAAAATGGAACACCCTTGGGCATTCACAAAGCATTAGTTAAAACCAGTGTTTTGACATTGATTGTAAATGTAATGAAGTGTGCAGACAGAATTAAATAAGTAACTTGCATAGTTTGCCAAACTGAAGAACCAATTACATTCACAATGCAGTAGGTAAAACCAGTGTTTTTTCATTGATTGTTATAACAAGTGAAAAGCAGCCAAATAAGAAAGTAATATGCCTAGTTTTCACACCTGAAGAAACTCCTGCATTCACAGAATGTTGGGTAAAACCACAATTTGGCATTGATTGTAAGTGAAAAGAACTGTGTAGCAGGCAATTAAATGAGTAAGTTGCTAAGTTTTCCCAACTGAAGAACCATTTACATTCACAATATTAAAACCAGTGTTTTTTCATTGATTGGAAGTGAGAAGAATTGACTAGTATCCTATTAAACAATACCTTGATTAATTTTTGAAAATTTAATAACCTCCTTCATTCCCTGAGTGTTAGCTAAAACCAGAGATTTGACATTGGTTGTAAATGAAAACAAGTGCATGGCAGCAAATTAAAATACTTGCTTGGAACTAAAAGTGAAGAACCTTGTGCATTCACAGAATATTTGATAAAACCCTTGTTTTGACATTGATTGCAAGTGAAAGCAAGTGTGCAGCAGGAAATTAAAGAAGGACTATCTTGGTTTTCACAAGTAAAGAAATGACTGCATTTACAGAATCATATTAATCATCACTGCTTTGACATCGATTTTAAGTGAAAAGAAATGTGAAGTAGGCAATTAAATGAGTAACTTGCTTAGTTTTCAAAACTGAAGAACCACTTATATTCACAAAGCATTTATTATAACCAGTGTTTTCTTATTAATTGTGAGAACAAGTGCAATGAAGCCAATTAAGGAAGAAATGTGCCCAGTTTTCACAACTGAAGAAACTCCTACATTCACAGATTGGTAGGTAAAATCACCATTTACACATTGATTGTAATTGAAAAGATATGTGTAACATGCAAGTAAAGAAGGAATTAACTTAGTTTTCAAAATAGAAAAACAACTTACATGCACAAAGGTAAAACCAGTGTTTTTCAATTGCTCTAAGGGAGAAGAAGTGAATAGTATCCTATGAAACACCTACCATGTTTAATTTTTTAAAATTGAAAAACCTCCTTCATTCACGAGTGTTAGGTAAAACCAGTGATTTGACATTGGTTTTAAGTGATAACAAGTGCATAGCAGCAAATTAAATTATTTGCTTGGAATTCTAAACTGAAAAACTGTGCATTCAAAGAGTATTTGGTAAAAAGCAGTGTTTTGACCTTGATTGTAAGGGAAAAAGTTCACCAGGCAAATAAGCACCTTGCTTAGTTTTCAAAACTGAAGAACCGCTTTCATCCACAGAGCATTAGGTCAAATAAGTATTTTGATATTGAATGTAAGTGAAAACAAGAGAATAGCAGTCAATTAAATAAATAACTTCCTTAGTTTACACAAATTAAGAAACTATTGCATACCAAGAACGTTAGGTATAACCATAGTTTGGACACTGATTGTAAGTTAAAACAAGGGCATAGTAACCAATTACAAAAGTAAGATGATTAGTTTTCACAACCCAAGATACTACTGCATTCACAGAGTGTTAGGTATCACAACTGATTTGCCATTGACTGGAAGTGAAAACAAGGGCATACAGTCATTTAAAGAAGAAAAATGCTTAGATTTCCTAACTGAAGTATCGACTGCATTCCAAGAGTATTAGGTAAACCATTGTTTATCATTGACTGCAAGTGAAAACAAGTGAATAACACCTAATGAAAAATTAACTAGTTTATTTTTCACAAGTATAAAAAACAACTGCATTCTCAGTGTATTAATTAAAAATATCATATTGACAATGTAAGGAAAACAAGTGGATAACAGACAATTAAACAAGTAATTTGCTTAGTTTTCAAAATTGAAGAAACTACTGCATTCACCAAGCATTAGGTAAAACCAGTGCTTTGACATTAGTTGACAGTGAAAACAAGTGCAATAGCAGCCATATAAAGATTTAATATTTGAGTTTTCAAAACAGAAGAATGTCCTATATTCACAGAGCACTAGGTAAAACCAATGTTTTGACATTTATTTTATGTGAAAACAAGGGCATAGCAGCCAATTAAACAAGGAATGTCTTGCATTTCAAAAGGGAAGGAATGACTGAATTCACAGAATTTTATGTATCCCCACAACTTTGATAATGCAAAGCATTAAGTAAAACCAGTGTTATTGCATTGATTGTAAGTGGAAAAAGAGATTTGTATCCTTTAAACAAGTACCCAGCTTAATTTTTGAAAACTGAGAACCCACCTTCATTCACAGAATGTTAGGTAAAACCAGAGATTTGACATTGATTGTAAATGAAAACAAGTGAATTGTATCCTATTAAACAAGCAATTTCCTTAATTTTTGAAAACTGAGGACCCGCCTTCATTGACACAGTGGTAGGTAAAACCAGGGTGTTGACATTGGTTGTAAGTGAAAATACGTGGATAGCACCAAATGAAAAAGTAACTTACATAGTTTTCACAACTGAAGAAACTACTGCATTCAAAAGTATTAGGTAAAAACCAGCATTTTGATATTGATTGTAAGTGAAAACAGGTTCTTAAGTGCCAATTATACCAGTAACTTCCTTGGTTTTCAAAACTGAAAGACCTCCTGCTTTCATAGAGCATTAGGGAAAGCTACTATTTTGGAACTGATTTTATATGAGAATAAATCACAGCAAAGAACACAAGTATCTTGCTAAGAATTCATAACACAATAACCCTCTAGATTCACAGAGCATTTGGAAAAACAAGTGCTTTGATATTGATTGTAAGTGATAGAAGTGTGCAGCAGGCAATAAATGAGAAACTTACATAGCTTTTCAAAATGAAAGACCACTTACATTCACAAAGTGTTAGGTAAAACCAGTGATTTTTTCATTGATTATGATATCAAGTGCAAAGCAGCTAGTTAAGGAATTAACATGCACAGTTTCCCCAACTGCATTCTCAAGTATTAGGTAAAACCACCATTTTGACATTGATTGTAAGTGAAAAGAAGTGTGTCCCAGGAAAGTAAACAAGAGCCTTGCTTAATTTTTGAAAACTGAAGAACCTCCTTCATTCACAGAGTGTTAGGTAAAACCAGGGTCTTGATAGTGGTTGTAAGTGAAAACAAGTGCCTAGCAGCAAATTAAACTACTTCCTTATAATTCAAAACTAAAGAAACTCCTGTGTTCCCAGAGCATTAGGTCAAACCAGTGTTTTGACATTGATTATAAGTGAAAACAAGTATGTAGAAGGCAATAAAAGAAGCAACTTGCTTAGTTTCCAAACCTGAAGAACATCCTTCACTCACAGAACTTTAGGACATATAAGATTTTTTATATTGAATGAAAGTGAAAAGAAGGGCATAGCAGCCAATTAAAGAAATAAATTCTTAGTTTTCACAACTGAAGAAACTACTGCAATCACAGAATATTAGGGACCACAATTGATTTGCCATTGACTCTAAGTAAAAACAAGTGTGTAACATTCATTAAATTGAGGAAATTGTTTAGTTTTCCCAACTAAAGCATCTACTTTATTCCAAGAGCATTAGGTAAGCAAATTGTTTTGTCATTGATTGTAAGTGAAAACAAGTGCATAGCCCTCAATAAAAAAAGTAACTTCCTTAATTTTCACACCATGAATAAACTACTGCATTCTCAGTGTATTAGGTAAAATGAGCATATTGACATTGAAAGTGAAAACAAGTGCATAGGAGCCAATTAAACAAGTAACTCACTCAGTTTTCAAAACTGAAGAACCTATTGTATTCAATGACCATTAGGTAAAGCCAGTGTTTTGATATTTATTGTATGTGAAAACAAGTGCATAGCAGCCAATTAAACAAAGGACATGCTGGGTTTTCACAAGTGAAGATATGACAACATTCAATGATTCTTTTAATTTTCATTTTTTATCCCAAATTTTTATTTTTTTAATTTTTAATTTTACTGTATTTTATTCCCCTTTACTATTATTAATTTAAATATTTTTTAAAAATGCTTTGATTTCATACATGGTACACAAAAATTAAAGGGATTCCCATGTTCCCCACTTCTCACACCTCCCATAACATCCCACATAATCATCTTTCATTAGTGTGGCTCATCACCTGCTATGGATATACACATCCTGGGGCTTTCCATTAAGCATGGACCATAGTTCACATTGTAAGCCACACTCTCTCCCACACAGACCTGCATGCTATATGCTGATGTAAAATGTCCTATATCTGTCAATAATGACACACAGGGTAATTCCCAAGTCCTAAAAAATCACCTATATTACAACCACTTTTCCCTTCCCTGCCCCAAAAGCATCCAATGATCACTATCTCCACCTTACTGTTGTAATTTCTTCCATTGATTGAATCACAATATGTCTACCACAGAATACCATTAAGTCCAATCTAGTCCATAGTTCTTCCCCCAATCCTGAGGAGTTTGGTATGGTGATGCCACTCCAAGTATGAGGTGCTTATATCCTATGGGTAAAGTGGGCAGGTTTATCCTGCCTGCAGCTGTAGGCTCTCTCCATTCCCTGGGATGGCCATTTTCCATTTTTGTCTCCTCACCAGGTGACTTGGGTGAGTCCATTGAGCTGAAGAGCAGGAGTTGCAGCTCCACCAAGTTTCCAGGCACAGCTGGCACATGGGCAGGCCAGAGGCTCCAGTCTCTCAAAGTACACCTACAAATTCCAGCACCACATATAGGTTTGAATAGAAGGGACTGATGGACCATATGCAGGGAGGACTTATTTGAACCCAACTCTGTCACTCTCAGGAGCACAGATTCCAAAGTAGAGCCCACTGATAAGGCAACAATCTCCAGAGCTATTCCTCCTTACATAGGACCTGGGTGTCTCCAGAGACCTCAGAAACCCCTCTGTGTGGGGTGATTTCCACTATGGTATTCTATGATATACTACTGAGGTGTGCATAAGTGTTACCTCTGGGATGCCCTTCCAACTCTCTTTGAAGTCTCTTAGCCACATGAACTCATTTTTCTTTACACTTCCCCCCTTTTATTCAAGGAATTTTTCCAGTCATATTACCCATTGGCACTTGGAATTAATCCCTCATTGTCAGGGAGGCTCATCCCCAGGAGTCATATCCCATGCTGGGGAGAAGGTAATGCATTCATATGCTGAGTTTGGCTTAGAGGCCACATTTAAGCAACAAGGAGCCTCTCAGGTGTCAATCCTTAGGCACTCCATAATGGTAAGCAAAGTTTCATTTACAAGAACAGAGGTTCATAAGGCTAGTCATCAATGACAAGAACCCATCAGTGGACCATCCTCCTTTGCCAGACATTGCCCCTGCACTCTGGGGACTGTTGCTACTCCCTTGGAGAATTTGGCAGAGGTTTCTAAGCTGGAAATTCAATATCCCCTCATTTATTGATTGTCTACCCACTGTGACCATGGCCTACCCCTTGATCATTTGAACAATTTTATATATCTTTTATGTAAATTCAGGTGAACTTCCTCCCATGAAACCCCTATCCAAGACACCCCCAACAAATGGTCCTCTCCTGCCCCCTCTGTAACCCTCCTATGATCCAAACCTTCCTTGAAGATGAAGCCCATATTATAGTCAAGTACAATTAATAGGAAAATGAAATAATAAAGATAAGTTTAAATATAAGAGATAAAACAAATGGAAACTTTAAAAATAACAATAGAAATAAATTAAAGTTAAAGGATTGAGATATTCAGAAAATGGGAGAAAAATTTTTTTAAAAATTAAACATTTTTCCTTTTATCACTGCATTATTGGATGTCCAGTCCATACTGTGGCACCTGACCCCTCTCACTCACCTGTGTCTCCCAAATTTTCATTTACTTCTAAAAGAACTTTTAGGTCACAACAAAGTCATACAAAGACTACTAGAGACTCTCATATGCCCAACTCCTTCCCCTTTCCTCACCCCATATTAAAACCTTTTATATGTGGATGGTAGCATTGTTATAACAGATATATATATATACAGATAGTGAAACATAGCTACTAACCTTTGTCAATGGTTTACAGTATAATTTACAATTTAGATGGAACAGTTTAATACTTTTTGATGATATTTACCATGTCCTGTGTCCATTACTGTAAGGTAATGAAAAACATTTCCCCTGACAACTAAATACCCCTTGTTTAATCTTTTCTGTTCCTTCGTCCCCATCACCCTGAGGCACAGGACACCCCACTGTCTTGACTCATTGGATGACAAAATTCATAGTTATATGCAACAAGAAATCTTGACATGCTGATTATCCTCTTCTATTAGGATACACACTTGCACCTAAGAGACACCCACCTGTTTATTTTAGGTGAATCAGTCCTCCCAAAGGTAGGAGCCCATCTTCTTCCCACTCACCATGTGGGTCTCCACTCCCTGACATAATACATTATGACAGAATGAACACTCACACACTCCCCAGAAGCCTACTCCAATTATTATGTATCACTACTGCTTTGACATTGATTGTAAGTGAAAAGAAATGGGAAGCAGGCAATTAAATGAGTAACTTGCTTAGTTTTCAAAAATGAAGAACTATTTATATTCACAAAGCTTTAGGTAAAACCAGGGTTTTTTAATTGATTGTAAGTGAGAACAAGTGCAAAGCAGACAATTAAAGAAGTAACAAGCCTTGTTTTCACAAATGAAGAAATTCCTGCATTTACAGAGGGTTAGGTAAAACTACCATGTTAACATTGTTTGTAAGTGAAAAGAAGTGAATAGTATCCGATTAAACAAGTACCTTCCTTAATTATTGAAAATCAATTAACCTCCTTCATTGACAGACTGTTGGGCAAAACAAGGGTTTTGGCATTGGTTGTAAGTGAAAACAAGTGCATAGCAGCAAATTAAATGTCTTGCTTGGAATTCAAAGATGAAGAACCAGTATATTCACAAAGATTTAGGTAAAACCAGTGATTTTAATTGAATGTAATTGAGAACAAGAGCAAAGCAGCCAAATAAGGAAGGAATGTGCCTAAATTTCACAACTGAAGAAACTCCTGCATTTACAGATGGTTTGGTAAAACCACCATTTTGACATTGATTGTAAGTGAAAAGAAATGGGTAGCAGGCAATTAATCAAGTAAGTTGCTTAGTTTTCAAAACTTAAGAAATGCTTACAATGAGAAAGTTAAACCAATGTTTTTTCATTAATTGTAAGTAAGAAGAAGTGAATAATATCCTATTAAAAAAGTACCTTGCTTAATTTTTGAAAATTGAAGAACCTCCTTCATTCATAGTGTGTTAGGTAAAATTAGGGTTTTGACATTGCTTTTAAGTGAAAACAAGTGCAGAGGAGCAAATTAAACTATTTGCTTGGATTTCATACAAGAAGAATTTCATGCACTCACAGAGCATTAGTTAAAACCAGTGTTTTGCTATTGATTGTAAGTGAAAACAAGTGTGTAGCAGGCGGTTAAACAAGAAAATTGCTTAGTTTTCAAAACTGAAGAACCTCCTTCATTTACAGAGCATTAGGTCAAGGAAGAGTTTTGATACTGAATGTAAGTGAACACAATTGTGTAACAACCAATTAAAGAAGTAACTTCCTTAGTTTTTTACAAATGAAGAAACTACTGCATTCCCAGAATGTTAGGTAAAACCATGGATTTGACATTGGTTTTAAGTTAAAACAATTGTATAGCAGCCAATTAAAGAAGTAATGTTCTTAGTTTTCACAACTGAAGAACCTACTCCACAGCGTGTTAGGTATTGCAATGGATTTGCCATTGACTGTAAGTTAAAACAAGTGCATGGAAATCATTTAAAGAAATAAGTTGCTTAGCTTTCCCAAATGAAAAATTTATTGAATTTAAGAGCATTAAGCAAACCATGGTTTTGTCACTGATTTTAAATGTAAACCAGTGCATAGCACCCAATGAAAAGTAACTTCCTTATTTTTCACAACCTGAAGAAACAACTGCACTCTCAGTGTATTAGGTTAAAAAAAGCATATTGACAATGTAAATAAAAAGAAGTGCATAGCAGCCAATTAAAGATGTAACATGCTTAGTTTTAATAACTGAAGAAACTACTGCATTCACAAATGTTATGTATCACAACTGATTTGCCATTGACTGTAAGTGAAATCAAATGTGCAGCATTCATTTAAAGAAGCAAATTGCTTAGTTTTCCAAACTGGAGATACTACTGTATTCCAAGTGTGTTAATTAAACTATTCTTTTGTCACTGATTGTAAGTGAAAATAAGTGCATAGCACCCAATGAAAAAGCAATTTGCTTAGTTTTCACAACTTGAAGATACAACTGCATTCTCAGTGTATTAGGTAAAACCAGCATATTGACAATGTAAGTGAAAACAAATGCATAGCAGCCAATTAAAGAAATAATTTCCTTACATTTCAAAACTGAATATCCTACTGCATTCACAGAGAATTAGGTAAAACCAGTGTTTTAACATTGATTGCAAATGAAACAAGTGCCAGAGCAGACAAATAAGTAATTTGCTCAGTTTTCAATATTTTAAAACCTCCTATATTCACAGAGCATTTGGTAAAACCAGTATTTTGATATTTATTGAAAGTGAAAACAAGTGCATAGCAGTCAAATAAACAAGGACTTGCTTGTTTTCCGCAAGTGAAGAAATGACTGCATTCACAGAATCTTATGTATCACCACCCCTTTGTCATTGATTGTAAGTGAAAAAAAGTGTGAAGCAGGCAATTAAATGAGTTAATTGTGTAGTTTTCAAAAAAACTTACACTCACAAATCATTAGATAAAACCATTGTTTTTTCATTGATTGTGAGAACATGTGGAAAGCAGCCAATTCAGGAAGTTAAATGCCTAGGTTTCACAACTGAAGAAACTATTACATTTACACAGGGTTATGTAAAACCACCATTTGACTTTGATTGTAAGTAAAAAGAAGTTTGTCACAGGAAATTAAATGAGTAACTTGCTTAGTTTTCAAAACTGAAGAACCATTTACATTCACAAAAATAAAACCAGGGTTTTTTCATTGACTGTAAGTGAGAGGGATTGAATAGCATACTATTAAACAAGTACTTTCCTTTATTTTTCAAAATTGAGGAACCTCCTTCATTCACAGTGTGTTAGGTAAAACCAGGATTTTGATATAGATTGTAAGTGAAAACAAGTGTGTAACAGGCAATTTTCAAAACTGAATAACCTCCTCCATTCACAGAGCATTAGGACAAAGAAGTGTTTTGATATTGAATGAAAGTGAAAACAAGCATGTAGCAGCCAATTAAAGAAATAACTTCCTCAGATTTCACAAAGGAAAAAACTACAGCAGTCCCACAATATTAGGTAAAACCATGATTTTGACATTGATTGTAAGTTAAAACAAGTGCATAGCACCAAATGAAAAAGTAACTTGGAAAGTTTTCACAATTTGAAGAGATAACTGCATTCTCAGCATATTAAATAAAACCAGCATAGTGACATTGTAAGTGAAAAGATGTGCCTAGAGGCCAATTAAAAAAGCAACTTGCTTTTTCTCAAAACTGAAGAACCTACTGCATTTACAGAGTATGAGGTAAAATCAGCGTTTTGATATTGATTGTAAGTGGAACAAGTGCCATAGCAGCAAAATAAAGAATTACTTTGCTTAGTTTTCAAAACTGAAGAACCACACATATTCACAAAGTTAAAAACAATTGTTTTTTTCATTGATTGTGAGAACAAGTGCAAAGCAGCCAATCAAGGAAGTAATGTGCCTAGTTTTTCACAACTGAAGAAACTCCTGCATTTACAGAGCAATAGGTAAAACCACCATTTGGCATTGTAAGTGAAAAATGTTTGTAACAGGCAAATAAAAAAGTAACTTGCTTAGTTTTCAAAACTGATATACCACTTACTCTCACAAAGGTAAAACCAGTGTTTTTTCATTGATTGTAAGTTAGAAGAAGTAAAGAGCCTCCTATTGAACAAGTACCTTTCTTAATTTTTGAAAATTGAAGAACGCCCTTCATTCATAGGTGTTAGATAAAACCAGGTTTTCATATTGATTTTAAGTGAAAACAAGTGAATAGTATCCTATTAAACAAGTATATTCCTTAATATTTGAAAACTGAAGGATCTCCTTCATTTACAGAGTGTCAGGTAAAACCAGTGTTTTGACATTGGTTGTAAGTGAAAACAAGTGAATGGCAACAAATCAAACTACTTGCTTGGAATTCAAAACAGAACGTCGTGCATTCACAGAGCATTAGGTAAAACCAGTGCTTTGATATTCATTGTAAGTGAAAAGAAGTGTGCAGCAGGCAATTAAATGAGTAACTTGCATAGTTTTCAAAACTGAAGAATCACTGACATTCACAAAGCATTAGGTAAAAATCAGTGTTTTTTCATTTATTGTGAGAAGAAATTCAAAGCCACCAATTAAGGACATAAAGTGCCATGTTTTCACACCTGAAGAAACTCTTGCATTCACAGAGCATTAGTTAAAACCACCATTTTGATATTGATTGGTAGTGGAAAGTAGTGTGTATCAGGCAATTAAATGAGTAACTTGCTTAGTTTTTAAAGCTGATAAACCACTTACATTCACAAAGTTTTCAAAACTGAAGAAGCAGTTAATTTGCAAAGGTAAAAGAAGTGTTCACATACAATAAATATCAAAACACTGGTTTTACCTAACACTATGAATGTAGGTGGTTCTTCAGTTTTGAAACCCTAAGCAAATTAAAACTTTATTTGCCTGCTATGGCACTTGTTTTCACTTACATTCGATGTCAAAACACTAGTTTTACCTAATGCTCTATGAATGCAGTAAGTCTGTCAGTTCTGACAACTAAGCAAGTTACCTGTTTAATTGGCTGCTATGCACTTTTCACTTACAATGTCAATATACTGGTTTTATCTAATACACTGAGAATGCAGTAATTTATTCAGTTTTGGAAACTAACCACGTTTCTTCTTTGATTGGCTGTTTCACCCTTGCTTTAACTTAAATCCAATATCAAAACCATGGTCTTACCTAAGGATCTGGGACTGCAGTAGTTTCTTCAGTTGTGAAAACTATGGAAGCTATTTTTTAATTGGCTGCTATGCACTTGTTTTCACTTACATTCAATATCAAAACACTTGTTTGACCTAATGCACTGTGAATGAAGGAGGTTCTTTAGTTTTGAAAACTAAAAGCAAGTTGTCTATTTCATTGCCTGCTACACATTTGATTTCAATTACAATCAATGTTAAAACACTTTTTACCTAATTCTCAGTGAATGCACGAGGTTCTACAGTTTTGAATACCAAGCAATTAGATTCATTTTCTGCTATACACTTGTTTTCATTTACAATCAATGTCAAAACCCTGGTTTACCTGTCTGAGAATGAAGGACGTTTTAAAATTTTCAAAAATTAAATAAGGTAATTCTTTAATAGGATACTATTCACTTGTTCTCATTTACAATCAATGAAAAAACACCGGTTTTAACTAAATCTTTGTGATTGTAAGTGGTTCTTTAGTTTTGAAAACTATGAAGGTATCTCCTTTAATTGCCTGCTTCATACTTCTTTTCACTTACAATCAATGTCAATGCAGTTGTGATACTTAATATTCTGTGAATGCAATAATTTCTTCGCTTGTGAAAACAAAGCAAATCCTTGTTTAATTGGCTGCTATGAACTTGTTTTCACATACAATAAATATCAAAACACTGGTTTTACCTAATGCTCTGTGAATGCAAGAGTTTCTTCTGTTTTGAATTTCAAGCAAATAGTTTAATTTGCTGCTATGCACTTGTTTCACTTACAACCAATGACAAAACCATTGTTTAGTTTACACGCTGTGAATAAGGGAGTTTCTTCGATTTTCAAAAATTAAGCAAGCTAATTTAATGGCATGCTTTTCACTTCTTCTGATTTTCAATCAATGAAAAAACACTCATTTTACCTTTGTGAATGTAAGTGTTTCTTCAGTTTTGAAAACTAAGCAAGTTATTCATATAATTGCCAGCAATACAATTATTTTCACTTACAATCAATGTCAAAGTGGTAGTTTCACCTAATGCTCTGAGAATGCAGGAGTTTCTTCAATTTAGAATATTAATCATGTTACTTCCTTAATTGGCCACTTTGCAATTGTTCTCACAATCAGTGAAAAAACATTTGTTTTACCTAATGCTTTGTGAATGCATGTGTGTCTTCTGTTTTGAAAACTATGCAAGTTACTCATTTAATTGTGTGCTGCACACTTCTTTTCACTTACAATCAATGTCATAGCACTGGTTTTACCTAATGCTCTGTAAATGCAGTCGGTTATTCTGCTTTGAATTCTGTGCAACTTACTTGTGTTATTTGCTGGTATTTTTCTGACTTACAATTAATGTCAAAACAGTGATTTTACCTAATGCATTATGAATGCAAGAGGTCCTTCACTTTGAAAACTAAGCAAGTTACTTGTATAATTGTTATACACTTGTTTTGACTTACAATCAATGTCAAAAGGCTGGTTTTACCTAATATTTGTAAATGCATGAGTTTCTTCATTTGTGAAAACTAAGTAAGTTGCTTCTTTAATTGGATGTTGGCATTTGTCCTCACTTACATTCAATGAAAAAACACTGGTTTTACATAACATTTTGTAAATGTAAGTGATTCTACAGCTTTGAAAACTATGAAAGTATCTTTTAAACTCATGCTTCAAACTTCTTTTCACTTACAATCTAGGTTCAAAGCAGTGGTGATACATAAGGTTCTGTGAATGCAGTCATTTCTTCACTAGCTAAAACCAAGTAAGTCCTTGTTTAATTGGCTGATATCCACTTGTTTTCACATACAACAAATATCAAAACACTGGTTTTACCTAAGATCCTGTGAATGAAGGACGTAATTCAGATTTCAAAAATTGAGGAAGGTACTTGTTTAATAGGACCCTATTCACTTGTTTTCACTTACAATCAATGTCAAAATGGTGGTTTTACCTAACCCTCTGTAAATGCAGCAGTTTCTTCAGTTGTGAAAACTTGGTACTTTACTTCATTAATTGGCTGATTTACACTTATTCTCACTTAGAATCAATTAAAAACACTGGTTTTACATAATGCTTTGTGAATATAAGTGGTTCTTCAACTTTGAAAATTAAGCAAGTTACTCATTTAATTGCCTGTTTCACACTTCTTTTCACTTACAATCAATGTCAAAGCAGTGGTGATACCTAAGATTCTGTGAAAGTCATTTCTTTACTTGTGAAAACCAAGCAAGTTCTTGTTTAATTGGCTGCTATGCATTAGTTTTCACATACAATAAATTTCAAAACACTGGTTTGACCTAATGCTCTGTGAATGTAGGAGGTTCTTCAGTTTTGAAAACTAAGCAAATTGCTTCTTTATTTGGCTGCTATGACACTGGTTTTACTTACAATCAATGTCAAAACCCTGGTTTTACCTCATGCTCTGTAAATGCAGTAGGTTTTTCAGTTTTGAAAATAAGCAAGTTACTTGTTTAATTGCCTGATATGCTCTTGTTTACAATTACTATGTTAAAATGCTGGTTTTACCTAATACTTGTGAATACAGTAGTTTCTTGAGTTGTGAAAACTAAGCAAGTTACCCTTGCATTTATTGGTATGCATTTTATTTTACATCCAGGGTCAAAACCTGCTTTTACCTAATGCTCTGTGAATGAAGGGGTTTCTTCAGTTTTCAAAAATTATGGAAGCTATCTGTTTAATAGGATACTATTCATTTGTTTTCACTTACAATCAATGTAAAAGCACTGGTTTTACCTTTGTGAATGTAAGTGGTTCTTCAGTTTTGAAAAGTAAGGAAGTTACTCATTATTGCCTGCTGCACACTTCTATTCACTTACAATGAATATCAAAATGTTGGTTATATGTAATGCTCTGTGAATGCAGGAATTTCTTCAATTGTGAAAACTAGGTATGTTACTTCCTTAATTGACTCTTTGGGCTTCTTCTCACTTACAATCAACGTTAAAACACTGGTTTTACCAAATTCTTCATGAATACAAGTGGTTCTTCACTTGGAAATATGAAGCAAGTTACTAGTTTAATTGCCTGCTTCACAATTCTTTTCACTTACAGTCAAAAGAAAATCAGTTGGAATACATAACATTGTGAAAGTATAGTTTCTTCATTTGTGAAAACTAAGGAAGTTATTTCTTTAATTGGCTGCTATGCACTTTTAAAAATTTACATTCAATATCAAAACACTTGTTTTACCTAAAACTCTGTGAATGAAGAAATTTTTCAGTTTTGAAAACTAAGCAATTTACTCGTTAAATTCCCTGCTATACACTTCTTTTTACTTACAATCAATGTC
Source organism: Tolypeutes matacus (assembly GCA_026826555.1). Lineage (NCBI taxonomy): Eukaryota > Metazoa > Chordata > Mammalia > Cingulata > Chlamyphoridae > Tolypeutes > Tolypeutes matacus. Next base: position 118,524 of record JAKSZT010054538.1, read on the forward strand.
AAATGGTAGTTTTACCTTACACTCTGTGAATACAGGAGTTTCTTAAGTTGTGAAAACTATGCATGTTATTTTTTCATTGGGTGCTATGCACTTGTTTTCACTTAAATTAATGAACAAACCATTTACTTAATTCTTTTGGTATGCAGTACTTTTTTCAGTTGAGAAATGTAAGCAATTTACTTCTTTAAATAACTGCTGCACACTTGTTTTCACTTACACTCAATGGCATATCTGTTGTGATACCTAAAACTCTGTGAGTGCAGTAGTTACTTCAGTTGTGAAAACTAAGCACATTACTTCTTTAATTGGCTGCTCTGCATTTTTTTAAACTTACAACCAATGTCAAAACCATGGTTTTACCTAACATTCTGGGAATGCATTCGTTTCTTCCTTTCTGAAAACAAAGGGAGTTAATTCCTTAATTGGCTACTCTGAATTTTTTTTCACTTACATTCAATATCAAAACAGTTGTTTGGCCTAATGCTCTGTGAATGAAGGAGGTTCTTCAGTTTTCAAAATTTAAGCAAGATACTTGTTTACTAGAATACTATTCACATCGTCTCACTTATAATCAATGAAAAAAAAACTGACTTTACCTAACACTTTGTGAATGTAAGTGGCCCTTCAGTTTTGAAAATTAAGCAAGTTACTCATTTAATTGCCTGCTTCACACTTATTTTTACTTGCAATCAATGTCAAAGCAGGGGTGAAATATAAGATTCTGTGAGTGCAGACATTTCTTTCACTTGTGAAAACTAAGCAGGTCCTTGTTTAATTGGCTGCAATGCACTTGTATTCATATATAAATATCAAGACACTGGTTTTGCCTAATACTCTGTGAATGCAGTAGATTCTTCAGGTTTGAAAATTAAGCAAGTTAATTGTTTAATGGCTGCTATGCACTTGTTTTCAATTACAATGTCAATATGCTGGTTTTAACAATTATGCTGAGAATGTGTTTGTTTCTTCAAGTTGGGAGAAGTAAGCAAGTTACTTTTTATTGGGTGCTGTGCATTTGTTTTCACTTACAATCAATGACAAAACAATGGTTTAACTAACAGTCTTGGAATAGAGTAGTTTCTTCAGGTGTAAAAACTAAGCAAGTTACCTTTTCACTTGGTTCTATGTGATTGTTTTTACATCCGTGGTTTTACCTAACTTTCTGGGAATGAAAGAGGTTCTTCAGTTTTGAAAACTAAGCAAATTACTTCTTAATTTGCTTCTGTGGTCCTTGTTTTCACTTATAATCAATGTCAAAACCTGGTTTTAACTTATGCTCTGTGAATGCAGTACATTCTCCAGTTTTGAAAACTAAGCAAATTACTTGTATACTTGGATGCTATGTACTTGTTTTCACTTACAATCAATGACAAAAAAATGGCTTACCTATTGCTCTTGGAAGGGAATAGTCTCTCCAGTTGGGAAAACAAAGCAATTTACTTTTTAAAATGATTGCTATGCACTTGTTTTCACTTAGTCAATGGCAAATCAGTTGAGATAAATAACACTTTGTTATTTGAATGGTTTCCTCAGTTGTGAAAATTAAGCACTTTATTTCTTTAATTGGCTGCTCTGCACTGGTTTTAACTTACAACAACCAATGTGAAAACCAAGGTTTTAACTAACATTCTGGGAATACAGTAGTTTCTCCATTTGTGAAAACTAAGGAAATTCTTTCTTAAATTGGCAGTTATGCACTTGTTTTCACTTACATTCAATATCAAAACACGTGTTTGAACTAATGGTCTTTGACTGAAGGAAGTGCTACAGTTTTGAAAACTAAGCTATTTGTTTTTTTAATTGCCTGCTACACACTTGTTTTCACTTACAATCAATTTCAAAACAGTGGTTTTACCTAATGCTCTGTAAGGCATAAAATTCTCAGTTTTGAATTCTAAACAAGTAGATTAATTTGCTGCTATGCACTTGCTTTCACTTACAACCAATTTCAAAACCCTTGTTTTACATATCACCCTGTGAATGAAGGATGCTTTTCAATTTTCAAACGTTAAGCAAGGTACTTGTTTAATAGGATACTATCCACTTCTCACTTACAATCAAAGAAAAAACACTGGTTTTACCTCTGTGAAAGCAAGTGGTTTATAAGATTTGAAAATAAAGCAATTTACTCACTTAATTGAGTGTTAAACACAGCTTTTCACTTACAATCAATGCCAAATCAGTGGTTTTGCCTAACACTCTATGAATGCAGGTGGTCCTTCTTTTTTGGAAACTAAGCAAGTTACTTATATAATTGCCTGTTATGCACTTCTTTTCACTTACAATGAATGTCAAAATGCTGGTTTTAGCTAATACTTGTGAATGTAGTAGTTTCTTCAGTTCTGAAAACTAAGCCAATTACTTTTTCATTTTGTGCTATGCACTTGTTTTCACTTACAACCAGTGTCAAAACCCTGGTCTTACCTAATGCTCTGAGAATGAAGGAGTTTCTTCAGTTTTCAAAGATTAAGGAAGGTACTTGTTTAATAGGATACCATTCACTTGTTTTCACTTATAATCAATGTCAAAATTGTGGCTTTACCTAACCATCTTTAAATGCAATTGTTTCTTCAATTTTCAAAAATTAAGCAGAGTACTTGTTTAATTGGGTACTATTCAGTTCTTCTTACTTACAATCATCAAAAAATCACAGTTTTACTTAACACTTTGTGAATGTAAGTGGTTCATCAGTTTTGAAAACTAAGCAAGTTATTATTTAATTGCCTACTTCACACTTTTCACTTACAATCAATGTCAATGCACTGCTGATACATAAGATTATGTGAATGCAGTCATTTCTTCCCTTGTCCAAACCAATCAAGTCCTTGTTAATTGGCTGCTATGCACTTTTTTTCACATACAATAAATATTAAAACTCTGATTTCACCTAACATTCTGTGAATACAGTACCTTCTCCAGGTTTGAAAACTAAGCAAGTTACATGTTTAAGTGGCTTCTATGCACTTGATTTAACTTCCAATGTCAAAATGCTGGCTTTATCAAAAACTTGTGAATGCAGTATTTTCCTCAGTTGTGAAAACTAAGTAAGTTATATATCTTTTGGTGCAATGCCTTTGTTCACACTTACAATCAATGTCAAAACCCTAGTTTTACCTAATGCTCTGTGAATGAAGGAAGTTATACCATTTTCAAAAATTAATCAAGGTATTTGTTAATAGGACAGGAATCACTTCTTCTCACTTACATTCAATGACAAAACACTAGTTTTACCTAATGCTTTGTGAATGTAAGTGGTTCTTCAGTTTTGAAAAGTAAGCAAGTTCCTCATAAAATTGCCTGTGTCATACTTCTTTTCACTTAAAGTTGGGAAAATTTTGATTTTTATCCACAATTTAAAAAATGATGTAAAAGTAGTGGTGATATATAAGATTCTGTGAATGCAGTCATTTCTTTACTTGTGAAAACCAAGCAAGTCCTTGTTTAATTGGCTGCTTTGCAGTTGTTTTATCATACAATAAATATCAAAACACTGGTTTTACTTATCGCACTGTGAATGAAGGAGGTATTTCCGTTTTGAAAACCAAGCAAATTACTTTTTTGTTTGGCTGCTATGGCACTTGTTTTCACTTACAATCAATGCTAATTCACTAGTTGTATGTAATGTTCTGTGAATGCATTATGTTCTTCACGTTTGAAAACTAAGCAAGTTGCTTGTTTAATTGGCTGCTATGCACTTGTTTTCACATACGTTCAATATCAAAACATTTGTTTGACCGAATCATCTGTGAATGAAGGAGTTTCATCAGTTTTGAAGACTAAATAATTTACTTCTTTAATTGCAGGCTACACACTTGTTTTCACTTACAATCAGTGTCAAAACACTTGTTTTGCCTAATGATCTGTGGATGCAAGAAGTTCTTCAGTTTTGAATTCCAAGTTGTTTGATTTGCTGCCATGCACTTGTTTTCACTTGCAATCAAAGTCAAAGCCCCAGTTTTGTTAACACACTGTGAATGAAGGAAGTTCTTCAATTTTCAAAAATTAAGCAAGGTAGTTTAATAGGATACTATTCACTTTTTCTCACTTT
>JAKSZT010054539.1:0-37984 GCA_026826555.1 Tolypeutes matacus
AAATTGAAGAACATCATTCATTCACAGAGTGTTAGGTAAAGCCAGGGTTTTGACATTATATGTAAGTGAAAACAAGTGGATAGCAGCAAATTAAAATACTCCCTTTGAACTCAAAACTGAAGAACCTCATGCATTCACAGAGCATTAGGTAAAACCATTGTTTTTACATTGATTGTAAGTGAAAACATATGTGTAGTAGGCAATTAAACAAACAACTTGCTTAAATTCCAAAACTGAAGAAACTAATTCATTAACAGAGAGCTAGGTCAAACAAGGGTTTTGATATTGAATGTAAGTGAAACAAGTGCATAGCAGCCAATTAAATAAATAACTTCCTTAGTTTTCACAAATTGAGAAATGACTGCATTCCCAGAATGTTAGGGAAAACTATGGTTTGACATTGGTTGTAAGTTTTTAAAAAGTGCATAGCAGTCAATTAAAGAAGTAACATGCTTAGCTTTCACAACTGAAGAAAATACTGCATTCACAGAGTGTTAGGTATCACAACTGATTTGTCATTGACTGTAAATGAAAACAAGTGCATAGCATTCATTTAAAGAAGTAAATTGCTTAGTTTTCCCAATTTAAGTAACTATTGCATTCCAATTGCTTTTGGTAAAATCAGTGATTTGATATTTACTCTATGTGAAAACAAATGCATAGTAGCCAACTAAAAAAGGACTTGCTTCCTTTTCACAAGTTAAGGAATGACTGCAATCACAGAATCTTATGTACCACCACTGCTTTGACATTGATGGTAAGTTAAAAGAAGTAAGAACAGGCAATTAAACTAGTAACTTGCTTAGTTTTCAAAACTGAAGAACCACTTACCTTCACAAAATATTAGGTAAAACCAGTGCTTTTTCATTGATTGTAAGTGAGAAGAAGTGAATGGTATTCTATTAAATAAGTGCTTTTCTTAATTTTTGAAAATAGAAGAAACTCCTTCAATCACAGAGTGTTAGGTAAAACCAGGGTTTGGACATTGTTTATAAGTGAAAACAAGTGCATAGCAGCAAATTAAACTTTTTCCTCAGAATTTAAAACTGAAGAACCTCATACATTCACAGAGCATTAGGTAAAACCAGTGTATTGACATTGATTGTAAGTGAAAACAAATGTGTAACAGATAATTATAAAACTAACTTGCTTAGTTTTCAAAACTGAAGGAGCTCCTGCATTCATACAGTGTTAAGTAAAACCACTCATTTGACATTGATTGTATATGAGAATAAATACCAGCAAATAACACAAGTGACTTGCTTAGAATTCAAAACAGAATATTCTAATGCATTCAGAGAGCATTAGATAAAATCAGTGCTTTGACACTGATTGCAAGTGAAAAGAAGTATGCAAGAGGCAATTATATCAGTAACTTGCATAGTTTCCCAAACTGAAGTACCACATACATTCACAAAGCATTAGGTAAAACCAGTGTTTTTTCATTGATTTTGAGAATTATTGCAAAGCAGCCAATTAAAGAAGTAACGTGCTTTGATTTCACAACTGAAGAATCTCTTCCATTCACAGAGCATGAGGTAAAACCACCATTTTGACATTGATTATGAGTGAAAAGAAGATTGTGGGAGGCAATTAAATGAATAACTTGCTCAGTTTTCAAAATAGAGGAACCACTTACATTAAAAAAAGTAAAACCAGTGTTTTTTTCATTGATTTTAAGAGAGAAGTGAATAGTATCCTATTAAACAAGTACCTTGCTTAATTTTTGAAAATTGAAGAAACTACTTCATTTATAGTGTGTTAGATAAAACCAGATTTTTGACATTGGTTGTAAGTGAAAAGAAGTACATAGCACCAAATTAAACTACATGCTTGGAATTCAAAATTGTAGAACTCATGCATTCACAGAGCATTAGGTAAAACAAATGTTTTGACATTGATTGTAAGTGAAAACAAGTGTGTAGCAGCCAATTAAGGAAATAACTTCCTTAGATTTCACAAATGAAGAAACTACTGAATTCCCAGAACGTTTGGTAAAACCGTGGTTTTTACAATCATTGTAAGTCAAAACAAGTGCATAGCATCCAATTAAAGAAGTAACATGCTTAGTTTTCACAAGTGAAGAAAGTACCACATTCACAGAGTGTTAGGTACCACAATTGATTTGCCATTGATTGTAAGGGAAAACAAATATAAAGCAGTCATTTAAAATAGTAAATTACTTAGTTTTCCCAAATGAAGAAACGACTTTATTCCAAGAACATTAGGTAAACCATTGTTTTGTCATTGATTATAAATGAAAACAAGTGCATAGCACCCAATGAAAAAGTAACTTGTTTAGTTTTCACAACTTGAAGAAACAACTGCATTCTCAGGGTATTAGGTAAAACAAGCATATTGATATTGTATGTGAAAAGAAGTTCATAGCAGCCAATTAAACCAGTAACATGCTTAGTTTTTAAAACTGAAGGACCTCCTGCATTAATAGAGCACTAGTGAAAACCACTGTTTTGGCATTGATTTTAAGTGAGAATAAATATCAGCAAATAAACAAGTAACTTGCTTAGAATTCAAAACAGAATAACCTACTGCATTCACAGAGCATTAGGTAACACCAGTGTTTTGACATTGATTTTGAGTGAAAAGAAGTGTGCAGTAGCAATTAAATTAATAACTTGCATATTTTTTCAAACTGAAGAACCACTTACATTCACTGTGTGTTATGTAAAAAGTGTTTTTTTGTTGTTGTTGTTGATTGTGAGAACAAGTGCTAAGCAGCCAATTAAAGAAGCAACATGCCTAGTTTTCAAAACTTGAAGAAACAACTGCATTCTCAGCATGTTAGGTAAAACAATCATACTGACATTGTAAGGGAAAACAACTGCATAACAGCCAATTAAACAAGTAACTTGCTTAATTTTCAAAATGAAGAACGTACTGCATTCACAGAGTATTAGGTAAAACCAGGGTTTTGACGTCGGTTGTAAGTGAAAACAAGTGCATAGCACCAAATTGCAAAGTAACTTCTTAGTTTTCACAACTGAAGAAACTACTGCATTCACAAGTATTAAGTAAAACCACCATTTTGACATTGACTATAAGTGTAAACAAGTGCATAGCAATCAATTAAACTAGAAACTTTCTTATTTTTCAAAAATGAAAAATCTCCTGCAATCTTTGAGAATTAGGTAAAACCACTGTTTTGGCATTGATTGTGAGATTAAATGACAGCAATAACACAAGAAACTTCTTACAATACAAAACAGAATAATATACTGCATTCACAGAGCATTAGGTAAAACCAGTGCTTTGACATTGATGGTAAGAAACAGAAGTGTGCAGCAGGCAATTAAATGAGTAATGTGCTTAGTTTTCATACCAAGTAACCACTTACATGCACAAAGGTAAAACCAATGTTTTTCCTTGATTTTAAGTGACAAGAAGTGAATAGTATCCCATTAAACAAGTACCTTGCATAATTTTTGAAAATTGAAGAATCTCCTTCACTAACAGACATTAGGTAAAACCATGATTTTGACATTGTAAGTGAATAGCACCAAATGAAAAAGTAATTTGCTGAGTTTTCACAACTGAAGTAAACCCTGCATTCACAAAACATTAGGTAAGACCACCATTTTGACATTGAGTGTAAGTGAAAATAAGTGTGATGCAGGCAATTAAATGAGAAACTTGCTTAGTTTTCAAAACAGAAGATCCAGTTACATTCACAAAGAATTAGATAAAGCAAGTATTTTTTCATTGATTGTATGTGAGAAGAAGTGAATAGTATCCTATTAAACAAGTACCTTGTTTACTTTTGGAATTGAAGAACCTCATTATTTCATAGAGTGTTAAGTAAAACCAGGGTTTTGACATTGGTTGAAAGTGAAAACAAGTACATAGCAGCAAATTATACTACTTGTTTGCAATTCAAAACTGAAGAACCCCATACATTCACAGAGCATTAGGTAAAACCAGTACTTTGACATTGATTATAAGTGAAAACAAGTTTTTAGCAGACAATTAAGCAAGCAACTTTCTTAGTTTTCATATCTAAAGAACCTCCTTCATTAACAGATCATTAGGTCAAAGAAGTATTTTGATATTGAATGTAAGTGAAAACAATTGCATAGCAGCCATGTATGCAATAAATTCCTTAGTTTTCACAAATGAAGAAATTACTGCACCCAAAACTTTATGTAAAACCTGGTTTTGACACTAGGTGTAAGTTAAAACAAATGCATAACAGTCAATTAAAGAAGTAAGGGGCTTAGTTTTCACAGCTGAAGAAACTACAGCATTCACAGAGTGTTAGATATCACAACTGATTTGCCATTGGCTCTAAGTGTAAACAAGTGTGTAGCATTCATTTAAATACATAAATTATTTAGTATTTCCAAATGAAGAAACTAATGCTTTCCAAGAGTGTTAAAGTATTGTTTTGTCATTGTGAGTGAAAACAAGTGCAAAGCACCCAATGAAAAAGTAACTCGCTTAATTTTCACAACTTGAAGAAACAACTGCATGCTTAGACTATTATGTAAAACCAACATATTGACATTGTAATTGAAAACAAGTGCATAGCAGTCATTAAACAGGTAACTTATTAGTTTTCAAAACTGAAGAATATTTTGCATTCACAGAGCATTAAGAGAAACCTGTGTTTTCACATTGATTGTAGGTGAAAACAAGTGCCATAGCAGACAAATAAGTAATTTGCTTAGTTTTCAAAACTGAAGGTCCTCATACATCCACAGAGTGTTAGCATAAAATAGTGTTTTGATATTTATTATATGTGAAAACATGTGAATAACAACCAAATAAATGGGCACTTGCTTGGTTTTCACAAGTGAAGAAATGATTGCATTCACAGAATCTTATGTATCAGCACTGATTTGACATTGATTGTAAGATAAAAGAAGTGTGAGGCAGGCAATTAAGGAATAATTAGCTTAGTTTTCAAAACTGAAGAACCACCTACCTTCAAAAAGCTTTAAGTAAATCCAGTGTTTTTTCATCGATTTTCAGAGAGAAGTGAATAGTATTCTATTAAACAATTACATTGCTTAATTTTTGAAAATTGAAGAACCTCCTTCATTCAAAGACTGTTAGGGTAAACCAGGGTTTGACATTAATTGCAAGTGAAAACAAGTGGATATCACCAATGGAAAAAGTATTTTGCTTAGTTTTCACAACTGAAGAAAATCTGCATTCACAAATATTAGGTAAAACCAGTATTCTACACGGATTGTAAATGAAAACAAGTGTCATAGCAGCCAAATAAGGATCTAGTTTACTTAATGTTCAAAACTGAAGAACTGCCTACATTCACAGACTGTTAGGTATAACCAGTGTTTTGATATTTATTGTATGTGAAAACAAGTGCATAACAGCCAATTAAACAAGGACTTGTTTGGATTTCACAAGTGAAGAAATGACTGCATTCACAGAATATTATGTATCTCCACTGCTCTGACATTGATTGTAAATGAAAAGAAGTGTGAAGCAAGCAAGGAGTAACTTGCTTAGCTTTCCAAATTGAATATAAACTTACATTAACAAAGCATTAGTTAAAAACCAGTATTTTTTTAATTGTGAGTGAGAAAAAGTGAATAGTATCTTATTAAACACAATAGGTTAATTTTTGAAAATTGAAGGACCTACTTCATTCATGGAGTGTTAGGAAAATCCAGGGTTTTGGCATTGGTTGTAAGTGAAAACAAGTGAATAGTAGCATAATTAGACTAGTTGTTGGAATTCCAAACTGAAAAACCTCGTGCATTCACAGAGCATTATGTAAAACCAGGGTTTTGATATTGATTGTGAGTGAAAACAAATGCACAGCAGCCAATTAAATAACTTACTTAGTTTTAACAAAAGAAGAACCTCCTACATTCACAGAGATTTAGTTAAATCAGCATTTTGATATTGATTGTAAGTGAAAAAAGTGCTTAACTGCCAATTATACAAGTAACTTGCTTAGTTTTCAAAACCAAACGACCTCCAGCATTCATTGAGCATTAGGTAAAAACACTATTTTGGCATTGATTGTAAGTAATAATAAATACCAGCAAATAACACAAGTAAGTTGCTTAGAATTCAAAAGAGAATAACCGATTTTATTCACAGAGGATTAGGTAAAACCAGTGCTTTCAACTTGATTGTTAGTAAAAAGAAGTGTGCAGCAGTAAATGAAATGAGAATCTTGCATAGTTTTCCATATTGTGGGACCACTTACATTCACAAAGTTTTAGGTAAAACCAGTGTTTTTTCATTAATTGTGAGAACAAGAGCAAAGCATCCAATTAAGGAAGTAAAGTGTCTAGTTTTCACAAATGAAAGAACACCTGAATTCACAGAGAATTAGGTAAAACCACAATTTCAACATTGATTGTAAGTGAAAAGAAGTGTGTACCAGATAATTAAATGAATAACTTGCTTAGTTTACAAAACTGAAGAAAATTTTACATTCACAAATCTAAAACCAGTGTTCTCTCATTGCTTGTGAGAAGTGAAGAGTATCCTATTGAACAAGGATTTGCTTAACTTTTGAAAATGGAAGAATCTCCTTCATTCACAGAGTGTTTGGTAAAACAAGTGTTTTGATATTGACTGTAATTGAAAACAAGTGCAAAGCAGTCAAATAAACAAGGATTTTCATGATTTTCACAAGTGAAGAAATGACTGCATTCACACAATATTATGTATAAACAATGCTTTGACATTGATTGTAAGTGAAAAGAAGTGTGAAGAATGAGAAATTTGCTTAGTTTTCAAAACTGAATAACCTCCTTTATTCACAAAGCATTAGGTCAAATAAGAGCTTTGTATTGAATGTAAGTGAAATCAAGTGCATAGCAGCCAATTAAAGAAATAACTTCCTTAGTTTTCACAAATGAAGAAACTACTGCATTCCCAGAATGTTAGGTAAAACCATGATTTTGAGATTGGTTGTAAGATTTAAAAAGTGCTTAGCAGCCAATTAAATAATTATCATTCTTAGTTTTCACATGAAGAAATTACTGCATTCACAGTGTTAGGTATCACAACTGATTTGAAATTGTAAGTGAGACAAGTGGATAGCCATCATTTGAAGAATTAAATTGTTTAATTTTTCCATCTGAAGAAACTTCTGTAGTCCAAGAGCATTAGGTAAACCATTATTTTGTCATTGATTTAAAGTGAAGGCAAGTATATAACACCCAAAGAAAAAGTAAATTGTTTAGTTTTCACAACTTCATTAAGCAACTGCATTCTCAGTGTATTAGGAAAACCAGCATACAGACATTGTAAGTGAAAACAAGTGCATAGCATCCAATAAAACAAGGACTTGTTTGTTTGGCATTTACAAGTGAAGAAATGACTGCATTCACAGAATTTTATATATCGCCACTCCTTTGACATTGATTGTCAGTGAAAAGATATGTGAAGCAGGCAATTAAACGAGTAACTTGCTTGGTATCAAAACTGAAGAACCACTTACTTTCACACTGTTAGGTAAAACCAGTATATTTTCTTTGATTATAAGTGAGAACAAGTGCAATTCAGCCAATTAAGCAAGTAACATGCCTAGTTTTCACACATGAAGAATCTACTGCATTTACAGAGGGTTAGGTAAAAGCACAATTTTTTTTTTCACTTCCATTATATTTATTTATTTATTTTTATTATGGGTAAAAATCAAAATTCTCACAATACATACAAACATTTGCAAAATGATATATAAATATATATGCATATATGTGTATTTGCTTACAAAAATGTTATTTATATATACATATATTTTAAGAGGTGCTTAGATTACCCAAAATATTACACGGAACCCACTGGGATTCCCATGTTGCCCACCTCCCACACCTCCCACCACATCCCACACAAACATCTCCCACAAGTGTGGCCCACCACCCTCAATGAACTTACACATCCTGGAGCCTTGCCACCAACCATAGACCACAGTTCACACGTAGACCACACTCTATCCCACTCAGTTCTGAGTGGTGTGTGCTGATTTAAAATAGCCTACATCCGTTGCCACAACAGTACTCAGGACAACCTCCAACTCCCAAAGAACAATTTTGACATTCATTGTAATTAATAAGAAGTGCATAACATCCAACTATATAGGTAACTCGCATAATTTTCAAAACCGAAGGACCTCCTGCAATCTTAAAGCATTAGGTAAAATCACTATTTTGGCATTGAGTGTAAGTGAGAATAAATACCTTGAAATAACACAAGTAACTTGCTTAGAATTCAAAAGAGAAAGACCTACTGCATTCACAGAGCATTACATAAAACCAGTGCTTTGATATTGAATGTAAGGAATAAGAAGTGTTCTCAAGCAAATATATGAGTAACTTGCATAGATTTCCAAATTGAGGAATTACTTACATTCACAAAGCATGAGACAAAACCAGTGTTTTTTCATTGATTTTTAGAAAAGTGAAAAGCAGTCAACTAAGGAAATAAAGTGCCTAGTTTTTGTAACTGAAGAAACTCCTGATTTAGAGTGTTAGGTAAAACCACCATTTTGAATTTGTAAGTGAAAAGAAATGTGGAGAAGGCAATTAAATGAGTAACTTACCTAGTTTTCAAAACTTAAGAACCACTAACATTCACAAAAGTAAAACCTGAGTTTTTCATTGATTGTAAGTGAGAAAAGTAAATAGAATCCTATTAAACAAGTACTTGCTTAATTTTTGAAAATTGAAGAACCTCCTTCATTCATAGAGTATTAGGTGAATCCAGGGTTTTGACTTTGGTTGTAAGTGAAAACAAGTGCATAGCAGTAAATTAAATTATTTGCTTGGAATTCAAAATTAAAGAGCCTCATGCATTCACAAAGCTTTAGGTAAATCCTGTGTTTTGACATTGATGGTAAGTGAAAACATGTGTGTAGCACCCAATTAAAAAACAATTTTCTTAGTTTTCAAAATTGAAGAACCTCTTTCATTCACAGAGCATTAGGTCTAACAAGTGTTTTGATATTGAATGTAAATGAAAACAAGTGCATAGAAGCCACTTAAACAAGGATATGCTTCATTTTCACAAGTGAAGAAATGACTGCATTCACAGTCTTATGTATCACCACTACTTTCACATTGATTGTAAATGAAAAGAAGTGTGCAACAGGCAATTAAATGAGTAATTTGCATAATTTTCCAACCTGAAGAACGAATTACATTTACAAAGTATTAGGTAAAACCAAGGTTTTTTCAAAGATTGTGAGAACAAGTGCAAAGCAACCAACTAAGTAACATGCCTATATTTCACAACAGAATAAACACCTGTGTTCATAGAGCATTAGGTTAAATCACTATGTTGACATTGATGTAAGTGAAAACAAGTGCCATAACAGCCAAATAAAGAAGTAATTTACTAAGTTATCAAAACTGAATAACTTCCTACTTACACAGATTGTTAGGTAAAACCAGTGTTTTGATATTTACTGTATGTGAAAACAAGTGCATAGCAATTAAACAAGCACTTGCTTGGTTTTCACAAGTGAAAAATGACTTCATTCACAGAATCTCATGTATCACAACTGCTTTGACATTGATTGCAAGTGAAAAGAATTGTGAAGCAGGCAATTAAATGAGTACCTTGCTTGGTTTTCAAAGCTGAAGAATTACTTACATTCACAAACTTTAGGTAAAACCAGTGTTTTTACATTGATTGTGAGAAGAAGTGAATAGTCTCCTATTAAACAAGTACCTTGATTAATATCTGAAAATTCAAGAACTTCCTTCATTCAAAGAGTGTTATGTAAAACCAGGGTTTTGATATTGGTTGTAAGTGTAAACAAGTGCATAGCAGCAAATTAAACAACTTGGAATCTGGAACTAAACAAACTCATGCATTCACAGAGCATTTCATAATACCAGTGTTTTGACATTGATTGTAAGTAAAAGAAGTGGGTAGCAGGCAATTAAACAAGAAAATTGTTCAGTTTTCATAACTAAAGAAACTACTGCTTTCACAGAGCATTGGTCAAACAAATGTTTTGATATTGAATGTAAGTGAAAACAAGGACGTTGCTGTCAATTAAATAAATAACTTCCTTAGTTTTCACAAATGAAGAAACTATTGCATTCCCAGAATGTTAGGCAAAACCATGGTTTTACCATTGGTTGTAAATTAAAATACATGCATAACAGCCAAATAAATAAGTAAAGTGCTTGGTTTTCAAAACTGAAGAAACTTCTGCATTCCAAGAGTGTTAGGTAAACCATGGTTTTGTCATTGATTGTAAGTGAAAACAATTGCATAGCACCCAATGAAAAAGTACCTTCCTTAGATTTCAATAATGGGAAGAAACACCTGTATTCTCAGGTATTGGGTAAAGCAGCATATTACATTGTAAGTGAAAAAAGTGCAAAGCAGCCAATTAAACAAGTAACTTGTTTAGTTTCCAAACTGAAGAATGTACTGCATTCACAGATCATTAGGTAAACCATAGTTTTGAAATTGATTGTAAGTGAAAACAAGTGCCATAGCAACCAAATAAAGAATTAACTGGCTTAGCTTTCAAAACTGAAGAACCTCCTACACTCACAGAGCATTAGGAAAAAACAGTGTTTTGATATTTATTGTTTGTATAAACAAGTGAAGGGCAGGCAATTAAACAAATACTTGCTTGGATTTCACAAGTTAAGAAATAAAGCATTCACAGAATCTTATGTATTTCCACTGGTTTGACATTGAATGTATGTGAAAAAAAGTGGGAAGCAGGCAATTAATTGAGTAACTTCCTTAGTTATCAAAACTGAAGAACCACTTACATTCACAAAACCTTAGGCAAGACCAGTGTTTTTTCATTGATTTTTGTTAAGAAGAAATGAGTACTATCTTATAAAACAAGTACCTTGCTTAATTTTTGAAAATTGAAGAACCTCCTTCATTTACAGATTGTTAGGTGAAATCAGTGTTTTGACATTGATTGTAAGTGAAAACATATGTGTATCAGGTAATTAAACCTGCCACTTGCTTAGTTTTCAAATCTGCAGAACCTCCTTCATTCACAGAGCATTAGGACAAACAAGTGTTTTGATATTGAATGTAATTTGAAAAAGAGTCTTCCAACTAATTAATGAAATAACTTCCTTAGTTTTACCAAATGAAAAACTACTGCATTCCTTGAATGCTAAATAAAACCATGGTTTTGATATTGGTTCTAAGTTAAACATGTTCAGAGCAGCCAATTAAAGAAGTAATGTGCTTAGTTATCACAACTGAACAAATTACTGCACTCACAGTTAGGTATCAAAACTTATTTGCCATTGACTGGAAGTGAAAACAAGTGTGTAGCACTAATTTAAAGAAGCGAATTGCTTAGATTTCCCAACTGAAGAAACAATTGCATTCAAAGAGACTTAGATAATCCATTGTTTTGTCATTGATTGTAAGTGAAAACAAGTGCATAACACCGAATGAAAAGTAACCTGCTTAGTTTTCACAACTTGAAGAAACAATTGCATTCTCAGAGTATTAGGAAAAACAAGCATATTTTATTATAAGTAAAAACAAGTGCATAGAAGCTAATTAAACAAGTAAATTGCTTCATTTTTAATACTGAAGAAACTCATGCTTTCAGAGGGCATTAGGTAAAAACAGTATTTTGATATTTGGTTGTCAGTGAAAACAAGTAGCATAGCAGCCAAATAAAGGACAAATTTGCTTTGTTTTCAAAACTGAAGAACCTCCTATATTCACAGACCATTAGTTAAAATCAGTGTTTTGAAATTCATTGTATGTGAAATCAAGTGCATATCAGCCAATTAAACAAGGATTTGCTTTGTTTTCAGAAGTGAAGAAATGACTGCATTCACAAAATCTTATGTATCACTACTTCTTTGACATTGATTTTAAGTGAAATGAAGTGTGAAGTCGGCAATTAAATGAGTAACTTGCTTAGTTTTCAAAACTGAAGAGCTATTTACATTCACAAAGCATTAGGTAAAACCAGTGTTTTTTCATTGCTTGTAAGTGAGAAGTGAATAGTATCCTATTATAAAAGTACCATGCTTAATTTTGGAAAATTGAAGATCCTCCTGCATTCACAGAGTGGTAGGTAAAACCAGGATTTGGACAATGATTTTAAGTGAAAATAAGTGAATAGTACTTATTAAACAAGACTTTCCTTAATTTTGAAAACTGATGAACTTCTATCATTTATGGAGTATTAGGTAATACCAGGGTTTTTGACATTCATTGTAAGTGAAAACAAGTCCATAGCACCAAATTAAATAATAACTTGCTTAGTTTTCACAACTGTAGAAACTACAGCATTCACAAAATTTTGGCAAAACCTGCATTTTGAAATGATTGTAAGTGAAAACAAGTGCATAGCAGCCAATTATACAAGTAACTTGTTTAATTTTCAAAACTGAAGGACCTACTGCATTCATAGAGTGTTAGGCAAATCCATCATTTTGGCATTGATTGTAAGTGAGAATGAATACCAGCAAATAACACGAGTAAATTGCTTAGAATTAAAACAGAATAACCTACTGCATTCACAGACCATTAGGTAAAATCAGTGCTTTGAAATTGATT
This sequence comes from Tolypeutes matacus, assembly GCA_026826555.1. Lineage (NCBI taxonomy): Eukaryota > Metazoa > Chordata > Mammalia > Cingulata > Chlamyphoridae > Tolypeutes > Tolypeutes matacus. Next base: position 12,517 of record JAKSZT010054539.1, read on the forward strand.
GTAAGGAAAAATACGTGTTCAGCATGCAATTAACAGAGAAACTTGCATAGTTTTCCAAACTGAAGAACCACTAAAATTAACAAGGCATTAGATAAATCCAATGTTATTTTTTGAATGTTATAACAAGTGCAAAGCAGCCAATTAAGGAAGAAACATGCCTAGTTTTCACAACGGAAGAAAATCCTGCTTTCACAGAGCATTAGGTAAAACCACTATATTGACATTGATTGAAAGTGAAAAGAAGTGTGAAGCAGGGAATAAAATGAGTAACATGTTTAGTTTTCAAAACTGAAGACTGACTTATATTCACAAAGCATTGGATAAAGCCAGTGGTTTTTCACTGATTGTAAGTGAGAACAAGTGAAAACCATCCTAGAAATTAGGTAAACCATTGTTTTGTCATTGATTATAAGTGAAAACAAGTGCATAGCACCCCCAAAAAGTAACTTGCTTAGTTTTCACAGCTTGAGGAAACAACTGCTTTCTACCGTGTTAGGTAAAACCAGCATATTGACATTGTAAGTGAAAACAATTGCATAACAGACAATTAAACAAATAACTTGCATAGTTTTCAAAGCTGAAGAACTTCCTTCTTTCACAGACCATTAGGAAAAACAACTGTTTTGATATCAGTTGCAAGTGAAAACAAGCACCATAGCAGCCAAATAAATTAGTAATTTCCTTATATTTCAAAACTGAAGTACTTCCTACATTCACACAGTGTTAGGTAAACCAGTGTTTTGATATTTACTGTATATGAAATCAAGTGTATAGCAACCAATAAAACAATGACTTGAAGAAACAACTGCATTCTTAGCATATTAGGTAAAACCAGAATATTGACACTGTAAGAGTAAACAAGTGCAAGGCAGCCAATTAAAAAAGAAACTTCCTTAGTTTTAAAAACTGAAGAACCTACTGCATTCACAGAGAATTAGGTAAAACCAGAGTTTGACATAATATTGTAAGTGAAAACAAGTGCCATAACATCCAAATAATGAAGTAATTTGCTTATTTTTCAAAATTGAAGAACCTCCTACATTCACAGAGCATTAGGCAAGTCCAGTGTTTTGATACTTACTGTCAATGAAAACAAGTGCATAGAAGCCAATAAAGCAAGGACTTGCTTGGTAATCACAAGTGAGGGAATCCCTGCATTCACAGAATTTTATGTATCACCAGTGCTTTGACATTGATTGTAAGTGAAAAGAAGTGTGAAGCAGACTATTTAATGAGACAATTTCTTAGTTTCCAAAACTGAAGAACCACTTACATTCACAAAGAGTTAGGTAAAAACTGTGTTTTTTTATTGAATGTAAGTGAGAACAAATGCAAAGCAGTCAATCAAGGAAGTACGGTGCCTATTTATCACAACTGAAGGAACTCCTGCATTTACAAAGGGTTAGGTAAAACTCCCACTTTGACATGGATTGTAAGTTAAAGCAAGTGAACAGTATGCTATTAAACAAATACCTTCCTTAATTTTTGAAAAATGAAGAAACTCTTTCATTCACAGAGTGTTAGATAAAACCAGGGTTTTTACGTTGGCTCTAAGTGAAAAGAAGTGCATAGCAGCCAATTAAACAAGTAACTTGCTTGGTTTTCAGAAGAGAAGAACCTATTGCATTCACAGAGCATTAGGTAAAACTATTGTTTTGATATTGATTGTAAGTGAGAATAAATACCAGCAAATATCATAAATAACTTCCTTAGAATTCAAACCAGATTACCCTACTGCACTCACAGGGCATTAGGTAAATCCAGTGCTTTGAAATTGAATGTAAGTGAAAAGAAATGTACAACAAACAATTAAATGAGTAACTTGCATACTTTTCCAAACTGAAGAACCACTTACATTCAGAAAGTGTTAGGTAAAGCCAGTGTTTTTTCATTGATTGTGAGAACATCTGCAGAGTAGCCAATTAAGGAAGTTTTCACTACAGAAGAAACTCCTCAATTCACAGAGTGTTAGGTAAAACCACCATTTTTACATTGATTGTAAGTGAAAATAATTGTGAAGCAGACAATTAAATGAGTAACTTGCATAGTTTTCAAGCTTGAAGAAGCTCATACATTCACAAAGGTAAAACCAGAGTTTTTTCTTTGACCATGAGTGAGAAGAAATGAATAGGAATCTTAAAATAAGTACCTTGCTTAATTTTTGAAAAGTTAAAAACCTCCTTCATTTACAGAGCATTAGGTAAAACCAGGGTTTCGACATTGGTTTTTAGTGAAAACAAGTGCATAAGAACAAATTAAACAACTTCCTTGGAATTCAATACTGAAAAACCTCATGCATTGACAGAGCTTTAGGTAAACCAGTGTTTTGACATTGGTTGTAAGTGAAAACAACTGTGTAGCAGGCAATTAAACAAGCAACTTTCTTAGCTTTCAAAACTGAAGAGTGTCTTTCATTTCCAGGGCATTAGGTCAAACAAGTATTTTGGTATTGATTGTAATTGAAAACAAGTGCATGGCAGCCAATTAAAAAAATAACTTCCTTAATTTTCAGAAATGAAGAAACTACTGCATTTGCAGACGTTAAGTATAACCATGGTTTTCACATTGGTTGTAAGTTAAAACAAGCTCATAGCTGCCAATTAAAGAAGGAGCATGCTTAGTATTCACAACTGAAGAAACTACTGCATCCACAGAGAATTAAGTATCACAACTGATTTGCCTTTGACTGTAAGTGAAAACAATTGAATAGCAGTGATTTAAAGATGTAAATTGCTCAAGTTTCCCAACTGAAGAAACAACAGCAATCCAAGAGTGTTAGGTAAACCACTGTTTTGACATTTATTGTAAGTGAAAACAAATGCATGGCACCCAATGAAAAAGTAACTTACTTAGTTTTCAAAACTGAATAAACTACTGCATTCACAAGCATTAGGTAAAAACAGTGTTTTTTCATTGATTGTGAAAACAACTGCAAAGTATCCAATTAAGCAAGTAAATTACTTAGCTTTCACAAGTGAAGAAACTCCTGTCTTCACAGAGAATTATGTAAAACCACACTTTTGACATTGATTGTAAGTGAAAAAAAGTGTGTAGTAGACAATTAAATAGTAACTTGCTTAGTTTTCAAAAGTGATGGACCACTTACATTCACAAAGGTAAAACCAGTATTTTTTCATTGATTGTCAGTGAGAAGAAGGGCATAGTATCCTATTAAACAAGTACCTTGTTTAATTTTTGAAAATTGAATAATCTTCTTTCACAGAGTGTTAGTTAATGCCAAGGATTTGTCATTGGTTGTAAGTTAAAACAAGTGCATAGCTGCAAATTAAACTACATTCTTGGAATTACAAACTGAAGGACCTCATTCATTCACAGAACATTAGGTCAAACAAGTGTTTAGATATTGAATGTAAGTGAGAACAAGTTTGTAGCAACCAAGTAAAAAATAACTTCTCTAGTTTTCACATACTGTATTCACAGAATGTTAGGTATAACCATGGTTTTGCCAATGACTGTAAGTTCAAACAAGTGTAAAGCAGCCAATTAAATAAGTAACATGCTTAGTTTTCACAACTGAAGAAAGTACTTAATTCACAGAATGTTAGGTAACACAACTGATTTGCCATTGACTCTAAGTGAAAACAAGTGCATAGCATTCATTTAAAAAAGTAAATAGCTTAGTTTTCCCAAATGAAGAAAGTACTGCATTCCAAAAGCATTAGGTTAAACCATTTCTTGTCATTATTTTTAAGTGAAATCAAGTGCAAAGCACCAAATGTAAAAGTAACTTGCTTAATTTTCACAACTTTACAAAGCAAATGTATTCTCAGAGTATTAGATAAAACCAGTATATTTGCATTGTAAGTGAAAACAAGTGCATAGAAGACAATTAAACAAGTAACTTGCTTAGGATTCAAAACTCAAGAACCAGTTGCATTCACAAAAGCATAACCAGTGTTGATTGTAAGTGAGAATAAATGCATTGTATCCTATTAAACAAAGGCCTTATTAGTTTTTTTTTTTTTTAAAGATTTTATTTATTTATTCATTTATCCCCCCTTGCTGCTTGTGCTCGCTGGGTCAGCTAACCACGCCGTGTGGGCGGGCTTGCCTTCACCAGGAGGCCCTGGGAACTGAACCCGGGGCCTCCCATATGGTAAACGGGAGCCCTACTGATTGAGCCACAGCCGCTTCCCATTAGTTTTTGAAAACTGAAGAATCTCCTTCATTAACAGTGTGTTAGGTAAACCCAGGGTTTTGATATTGATTGTAAGTGAAAAAAAATTGCAAAGCATCAATTTAAACTACTCGTTTTGGATTCAAAACTGAAGAACTTCGTGCATTCGCAGAGCATTAGGTAAAAACATATTTAGACATTGATTGTAAGAGAAGCAGGTAATTAAACAAGCAACCTGCTTAGTTTCCAGACCTGAAGAACCTCCTTTCACAGAGCATTAGGTCAATCAAGTGTTTTGATATAGAATGTAAGGGAAAACAACTGCATAGCAGCTAATTAAAGAAATAGCTTCCTTAGTTTTCATAAATGAAGGAACTACTGCATTCACAGAATGTTATATAAAACCTTGGTTTTAACATTGCTTGTATGTTAAAGCAACTGCATAGTGGCCAATTAAAGAAGGAACATGTTTAGCTTTCACAACTGAAAAACTCCTGCATTCACAGAATGTTAGGTACACAACTGATTTGCTATTGACTATCAGTGAAAACAAGTGCATAGCAATCATTTAAAGAAGTAAATTGATTAGTTTTCCCAACTGAAGAAACTACTGCATTTCAAGAGCATTAGATAAACCATTGTTTTGTCAATTATTGCAAATGAAATCAAGTGTACAGCATCCAATGTAAAAGTAACATATTTAGGTTTCACAACTTGAAGAAATAACGGCACTCTCAGCGTATTAGGTAAAACCAGCATATTGACATTGTAGGTGAAAACAAGGAATAGTAGCCAATTAAACGTGTAACTTGCTTAGTTTTCAGAACTGAAGAACCTACTGCACTCACAGAGCATTAGGTAAAACCACTGTTTTGACATTGATTGTAAGTGTAAAGAAGTGACATGGAAGCCAGATAAAGAAGTAATTTACTTATATTTCAAAACCGAGGAACCTCCTACCTTCACAGAGTCTTCAGTTAAACCCTTGTTTTGATATTTATTGTATGTGAAAACAAGTTAATAGCAGCCAAGTAAACAAGGAGTTTCTTGGTTTTCATAAGTGTAGAAATGACTGCATTCACAGAATCTCATGTATCACCACTGCTTTGGTATTGATTGTAAGTGAAAAGAACTGTGAAGCAGGAAATTAAATGAGTAACTTGCTTAGTTTTCAAAACAGAAATACCACTGACATTCACAAAGCATTAGGTAAAACCAGTGTTTTTTCATTAATTGTGAGAACAAGTTCAAATCAGCCAATTAAGTAAGATGGCTATATTTCACAACTGGAGAAACACCTGCATTTACAGAGTGTTAGATAATACCACCAATTTCATATTGATTGTAACTGCAAACAAGTGAATACTATCCTATTAAGCAAATATATTCCTTCATTTTTGAAAACTGAAGAACCTCCTTCACTCTTAGATCATTAAGTAAAACTGACATTGGTTGTAAGTGAAAACAAATTCATAGCACAAAATGATAACATTACTTAATTAGTTTTCACAACTGAAAAAAACTACTTCATTAACAAATATTATGAAAACCAGCAGTTTGAAATTGATTGTCCGTGAAAAAAGTGTGTAACATCCCATTAAACAAGTAACTTGATTAGTTTTCACAACTGAAGAAACTCTTGCATTCACAGAGCATTAGGTAAAACCTCCATTTTGACATTAATTGTCCAAGAAAAGTCTTGTGAAGCAGGCAATTAAATGAGTAACTTCCTTAGTTTTCAAAACTGAAATGCCAATTACAATCACAAATCATTAGGTAAAACCAATTTTTTTTCATTGATTGTATTTGAGATGAAGAAAATAGTATCTTATCAAACAATTACTTTGCTTAATTTTTGAAAATTGAAGACATCCTTCATTCATAGAGTGTTAGATAAACCACTGTTTTGACATTGGTTGTAAGTGGAAACAATGAGGTATGGGGCAATTAAACAAGTAACTTGCTTTGTTTTCATAATTGAAGAAACTCCTTCATTCACAGAGCATTAGGACACACAAGTGTTTTGATATTGACTGTAATTGAAAACAAACGCGTGGCAGTCAATTAAAGAAATAACTTCCTTAGTTTTCACAAATGAAGAACCTTATTTCATTCCCAGAATATTAGGTAAAACCATGATTTTGATATTGGTTGTAAGTTAAAACAAATGCAAAGCAGCCAATTAAAGAAGTAGCATACTTTGTTTACACAACTGATAAAACTACTGCATTCACAGGGTGTTAGGTATCACAACTAATTTGCTATTGATTAAGTGAAAACAAGAGTGTAGCAGTCATTTAAGAAGTAAATTGCTTACTTTTCCCAACTGTAGAAAGTGCTGCCTTCCAAGAGCATTAGGTAAACCACTGTTTTATCATTGATTGAAGTGAAAACAAGTGCCATAGCAGCCAATTAAAGAAGTAGCATGCTTAGTTTTCACAGTGGAAGAAACTACTGCATTCACAGAGTTTTAGGTATCACAGCTGATTTGTCATTGACTGTAAATGAATACAAGTGTGTCACAGTCATTTAAAGAAGTGAATTGCTTAGTTTATCCAACTGAAGAAATTACTGTATTTAAAGAGCATTAGTTAAACCATTGTTTTGTCATTGATTGTATGTGAAAACAAATACATAGCACTCAATGAAAAAGTAATTGCTTAGTTTTCACAACTTGAAGAAACAACTGCATTCACAGCATATTATGTAAAACCAGCATATTGACATTGTAAGTGAAAACAAGTGCATAGCAGATGATTAAACAAGTAATTTGCTTACTTTTCAAAACTGAAGAAACTCCTACGTTCACAGAGCTTTAGGTAAAACCAGTGTTTTGATAATTATTGTATATGAAAACAAGTGCATAGCAGTCAATTAAACAAGAACTTCCTTTTATTCATAAGTGAAGAAATGATAACTGTCACAGAATCTTATGTATCACCACTTCTTTAACATTGACTGAAATTGAAAAGAAATGTAATCTTGTCAATTAAATGAGTAACTTTCTTAGTTTTCAAAATTGAAGAACAACATACATACACAAAGGTAAAACCACTGTGTTTTCATTGATTGTATGTGAGTAGAAGTGAATAGTGTCCTATTAAACAAGCACCTTGATTAATCTTTGAAAATAGAATAACCTCTTCATTGTCAGAGGAAAGGCAAAACTAGGGTTTTTATATTGATTGTAAGTGAAAACAAGTACATAGCATCAATTTAAACTAATTGCTTGGAATTCAAAACTGAATAAACTACTGCATTCACATTGTTCAGTAAAATGAGCATTTTGACATTGATTAAAGTGAAAACAATTGCATACAACCCAATGTAAATGTAACTTGCTTAGTTTTCACAAACTGAAGGAATAACTGTATACTCAGTGTATTAGTAAAACCAGCATTTTGACATTGTAAGTGAAAACAACTGCATAGCAGCCAATTAAACTTGTAACCTCCTTAGTTACCAAAACTAAACAACCTCCTGCACTCATAGAGCTTTAGCTAAAAGCACTCTATTGGCACTCATTGTAAGTGAGAATAAATACCAGCAAATAACACAAACAACTTGCTTAGAATTCAAAAGAGAATAACCTACTGCATTCACAGAGCATTACATAAAACCAGTACCTTGATATTGATTGTAAGTGAAAAGAAATTGCAGCAAGAAATTAAATTAGTAAATTGCATAGTTTTTGAAACTGAAGAAACAATTTCATTCACAAAGTGTTTGGGAAAACCAGTGATATTTCACTGATTGTAACTGAGAACAAGTGCAAAGCAGCCAATTAAGGAAAAAATATGCCTAGTTTTCACAATTGAAGAAAATCCTGCATTTAAAGAGTGTTAGGTAAAGCCACCATTTTAACATTGAAAGTGATAGCAGGTGAAGAGTATCCTATTAAACAAGTACCTTCTTTAATTTTTGAAAATGGAAGAAACTCCTTCATTGACTGAGTATTAGGTGAAACCAGGGTTTGACACTGGTTGTAATTGAAACAAGAGCATGGCACCAAAGGAAAGAGTAACATGTAGCCTTCACAATTGAAGAAACTACAGCATTCACAAGTATTAGGAAAAATGAGCATTTTGAAAAGATTGTAAGTGAAAACAAGGGTATAATAGCAAATTATAAAAGTAACTTGTTTAGTTTTCAAAATTGAAAGATAACCTGCATTCACAGAGTTTCAGGTAAAACCACTGTTTTACATTGATTCTTAAATGAGAATAAATACCAGAAAATAACACAATTAACTTATTTAGAATTCAAAGGAGAATACCGACTGCATTCATAGAGTATTCGGTAAAACCAGTGCTTTGACATCGATTGTAAGTGAAAAGAAGTGTGCAGCAGGCAATTAAATCAGTAACTTGCACAATTTTCCAAACTGAAGAACTTCTTACGTTCACAAAGCATTAGGTAAAGCCAGAGATTTTTTCTTTGATTGTGAGAATAAGTGCAAAGTAGCCAATAAAGGAAGTAACATGCCTAGTTTTCACAACTGAAGAAAATCCTGCATTCATAGAGCGTTGGATAAAACCACCATTTTGACATTGATTGTAAGTGAAAATAATTGTGTAGCAGGCAATTAAATGAGTAACATGTTTAGTTTTCAAAACTGAAGAACTACTTACATTCACAAAATTAAAACCTGTGTTTTTCTTTGATTTTAAGTGGGAATTGAATAGCATCCTATAAAAAGAGTACCTTGATTAAGATTTGAAAATTGAAGAACCTCCTTCTTTCATAGAATTTTAGGTTAAAGCAGGCTTTTGAAAATTTTTGTAAGTGAAAACAAGTGCATAGCAGCAAAGTAAACTACTTGCTTGGAATTCAAAATTGAAGAACATCATACATTCACAAAGCATTAGGTAAAACCACTGTTTTGAAATTGATGTAAGTGATAACAAGTGTGTAGCAGAGAATTAACCAAGCAAATTTCTTAGTTTTCAAAACTGAAAGAACTCCTTCATTCACAGAGCATTAGGTCATACAAGTGTTTTGATATTGAATGTAAGTGAAAACAAATACATAGCAGCCAATGAAAGAAATAGATTCCTTAGTTTTCACCAATGAAGAAACTACTGCATTCCCAGAACATTTGGTAAAACCATGATTTTGATATTGGTTGTAAGTTAAAACAGGTGCATAGCAGCCAATTAAAGAAGTAACATGCTTTGTTTTCACAACTAAATAAACTGCTGCATTAACAGAGTGTAAAGTATCACAATTGATTAATAATTGACTGCAAGTGAAAACAAGTGTGTAGTATTCATTTAAAGATGTAAATTGCTTAGTTTTCCCTACTGAAGTAACTACTACGTTCCAAGAGCATTAGGTAAGCCATTGTTTTGTCATTGATTGAAAGTGAAAACAAGAGCACAGCAGCTAATGAAAAAATAAATTACTTTGTTTTCATAACTTTAAGAAACAACTGAATTCTCAGTGTATTAGGTAAAGCAAACATATTGACATTCTAGGTGAAAACAAGTGCATAGCAGCCAGTTAAACAAGTTGCTCAGTTTTCTATACTGAAGAACCATTTTCATTCAAAAAGTGATATGTAAAGCCAGTGTTTTTTAGTTGATAGTGAGAAGTGCAAACCAGACAATTAAGGATGTAACATGCCTGAACAAACCCCTGCATTCACAGAGTATTAGGTCAACCCACCATTTTGACATTGATTGGAAGTGAAAAATATTGTGTAGCAGGCAATTATGTGAGTAATTTGCTTAGTTTTCAAAATTGAGGAAACACTTACATTCACAAAGTTAAAGCCAGTGATTTTCATTGATTGTAAGTGAGAAGTGAATAGTATCCTATTAAACAAGTACCTTACTTAATTTTTGAAAATTGAATAATCTCCTTCAATCACAGAGTGTTAGGTAAAACCATGGTTTTGACATTGTTGTAAGTGAAAACAAGTGCATAACAGCAAATTTACTACATGCTTGGAATTCAAAAATGAAGTACATAGTTCACAGTGTATAACATAAAACCAGTGCTTTGACATTGATTGTAAGTGCAAACAAGTGTGTAACAGGCAATTAAACAAGCAACATTCTGAGATTTTGAAACTGAAAAACCTCCTTCATTCACAGAGCATTATGTCAAACTAGTGTTTTGATATTTAATGTAAGTGAAAACAAGTGCACAGCAGTCAAATAAAGAAATAATTTCCTTGGTTTTCACATTGAAGAAACTACTGCATTCCCAGAATCTTAGGTAAAACATTTGTTTTGACATTGGTCGTAACTTAAAACAAATGCATAGCACCCAATTAAAGAAGTAAAATGCTTGATTTTCACAAATGAAGAAACTACTGCATTCACAGAGCATTAGTTATCACAACTGATTTGCCATTGACTGTAAGTGGAAACAAGTGCATAGAATTCCTTTGAAGAGTTAAAATTCCTAGTTTTCCCAACTAATGAAGCCAGTGAATTTCAAGAGCGTTATGTAAACCATTGTTTTATCATTGATTGTAAGTGAAAACAAGTGCATAGCATCAATGAAAAAGAAACTTCCTTAGTATTCATAACTTGAAGAAACAACTGCATTCTCAATGTATTATGTAAAACCAACATATTGTTATTTTAAGGGAGAACAAGTGCAATAGCAGCCAAAATAAAGGTGTAATTTGCTTAGTTTTCAAAACTGAAAAACATACTTCATTCACAGAATATTAGGTAAACCCAATGTTTTGGAATTGATTATAAGTGAAAAGAAGTACCATAGCAGCCAAATAAAGAAATAATTTGCTTAGTTTTCAAAACTGAAGAAACACCTACATTCACAAAGTGTCAGGTAAAACCAGTGTTTTGATGTTTAATGTATGTGAAAACAAGTGCATACCAACCAATTAAACAAGGACTTGCTTGGTTTTCACAAGAAAAAAAGTGACTGCATTCACAGAAATTTATGTATCACCAAAGTTTAGACATTGATTGTAAGTGAAAAGAAGTGTAAAAAAGGCAATTAAATGAGTAACTTGTTTAGTTTTCAAAACTGAAGAACCACTTACATTGACAAATGTTAGGTAAAACCGTTGTTTTTTCATTGATTTTAAGTAAGAAGTTAATAGTATCCTATTAAACAAGTACCTTGCTTAATTTTTGGAAATTGAAGAACCTCCTTCATTCAAAGAATATTAGGTAAAATCAAGGTTTTGACATTAGTTGTAAGTGAAAACAAGTGAATAACACCAAATCAAAAAGTAACTTGCTTAGTTTTCACAAATGAAAAGCAACTGCAATCACAGGTATTAGTTAAAACCAGCCTTTTCACATTGACTGCAAGTGAAAACAAGTGCTTAACAGCCAATTATACAAGTAACGTGCTTAATTTTCAAACCTTAAGGAACTCCTGCATTCATAGATTGTTAGGTAAACCACTGCTTTGGCCTTGATTGTAAGTGAGAATGAATAACAGCAAAGAACACAAGTAACTTGCTTAGAATTCAAAATAGAATAACCAACTGCATTCACAGAGCATTAGGCAAAACCATTGCTTTGACATTGATTGTAAGTGAAAAGAATTGTGCAGCAGGCAATTAAATGAGTAACTTGCATAGTTTTCCAAGTGGAAGAATCACTTACATTCACAAAGCATTAGGTAAAACCATTGTTTCTTCATTGATTGTGAGAACAAGTGCAAAGCAGCCAATTAAGTCAGTAATGTGCCTAGTTTTCACACCTGAAGAAACTACAGCATTCACAGACCATTAGGTAAAACCACAATTTTGAAATTGTAAGTGAAAATAAGTGTGTAGCAGGCAGTTAAATGAGTAATTTTCTTTGTTTTCAAAACTGAAGAACCGCTTACATTCACAAGGCATTAGGTGAAACCAGGGTTTTGACATTGGTTGTAAGTGAAAGCAATTGCATAACACCAATGAAAAAATATCTTGCTTAGTTTTCAAAACTGAAGAACCTCATGAATTCACAGAGCATTAGGTTAAATCAGTGTTTTGATACTGATTCTAAATGTAAACAAGTATGTAGCAGACAATTATTCAGGCAACTTGCATAGCTTTTAAAACTGAAGAACCTCATTCAATCACAGAGTGTCAGGTCAAACAAGAGTTTTGATATAGAATGTAAGTGAAAACAAGTGCATAGCACCCAATTAATGAAATAAATTCCTTAGTTTTCACAAATTAACAAACTACTTCACCGAAGATTGTTAGGTAAAATGATGTCTTTGAAATTGGTTATAAGTTTAAACAAGTGTATAGCAGCCCATTTAAAAAGTAATGTGCCTAGTTTTCACAATTAAAGAAACTAAAGCATTCACCAAATGTTAGGTATCACAAATGATTTGTATTGATTGTAAGTGAAAACAAGTGGGTAGCATTCATTTATTGAATTAAATTGCTGAGTATTTCCAACTGAAGAAACTACTGCATTCCAAGAGCATGATGTAAACCATTGTTTTGTCATTAATTGTGAGTGAAAACAAGTGCATAGCACCAATTCAAAAAGTAACTTTCTTAGTTTTCAAACTGAAGAACATACTGTGTTCACAGAGCATTACTTAAGACCAGTGATTTGACATTTTTTGTAAGTGAAAACAAGTGAGTAGCATGCTATTAACAAGCAACTTAATTTTCCAAACTGAATAACCTTCTTCATTTGCAGAGCATTAAGTCAAACAAGTGTTCTGATTGTTAATGTAAGGATAACAAGTGCATTGCAGCCAATTAAAGAAGAAATTTGCTTCATTTTCAAAACTGAAAAACCTCATGCATTCACAGAGTGTTAGGTAAAACAGGTATTTTGACATTGATTGTAAGTGAAAACAAGTGTGTAACAGGCAATTAAAAAAGCAACTTGCTTAGTTTTCAAAACAGAATTACCTACTGCATTCACAGAGCATTAGGTAAAAATAGTGCTCTGACATTTATTGTAAGGGAAAAGAAATATTCAGCAGGGAATTAAGTGAGCAACTTGCATATTTTCCACACTGAAGAACCATTTGCATTCACAAAGTCTAAGGAAAACCTGTGTTTTTTAATTGCTTGTGAGAACAAGTCCAAAGCAACCAATTAAGGACGTAATTTAGCTTGTTTTTACAACTGAAGATACACCTGCATTCACAAAGTGTTAGGAAAACCACCATTTTGACATTGATTGTAAGTGAGAAGAATGATGTAGCAGTCAATTAAATGAGTAACTTGCTTAGTTTTCAAAATTGAAGAACTTACATTCAAAAATATAAATCCAGTGTTTATTCACTGATTGTAAATGAGAAGAACTGAATAGTATCCTATTAAACAAGTACTTTGCTTAATTTTTGAAATTGAAGAACCTCCCTCATATTCAGGGTGTTAGGTAAAATCAGGGTTTTGACATTGGTTGTAAGTTAAAATAAGAACATAACAGCCAATTTAAGAAGAAACTTGCTTAATTTTCATAACAGAAGAAATTAGAGCATTCTTAGCATATTAGGTAAAAACCAGCATGTTGACAGTGTATGTGAAAACAAGTGCATAGCAGCCAGTTAAAGAAGTAACATGCTTAGTTTAAGTAACTGATGAAACTACTGAATTCACAGTGCTAAGTATCACAGCTAATTTGCCTTTGACTGTAAGTGAAAACAAATGCATAGCACTCATTTAAAGAAGTGAATTGTTTAGTTTTCCCAACTGAAGAAAATACAGAATTCCAAGAATGTTAGGTAAACCATTGTTTGTCATTGATTGCTAGTGAAAGCAAGTGCATAGCACCCAATGAAAAAGAAACTTGCTTAGTTTTCACAACTTGAAGAAACAGCTGAATTCTCAGCTTATTAGGTAAAACCAGCATATTGACCTTGTAAGTGAAAAACATGTCCATAGCAGCAATTAAACAAGTAAGTTGCTTAGCTTTCAAAGCTGAAGAATGTACTACATACACAGGGCATTAGATAAAGCCACTGTTTTGAAATAGAACGTAGGTGAAAACAAGTCTGTAGCAGGCAATTAAACAATGACTTGCATGGATTTCACATGTTAAGAAATGATTGCATTCCCAGAATCTTGTGTACCATGACTGCTTGACATTGATTGTAAGTGACATGAATTGTGGAGCAGGTAATTAAATGAGTAACTTGCTTAGTTTTAAAAACAGAAGAACCACTTATATTCACAAAATTAAAACCAGTGTTTTTTCATTGATTATAAGCGAGAAGAAGTGAATAGTAAACTATTAAGCAAGAACCTTAATTAATTTTTGAAAATTGAAGAACCTCTTCATTCACAGAGTGTTAGGTAAGAACACGGTTTTGGCTATGGTTGTAAGTGAAAACAAGCGCATAGTAACAAACTAAACTAATTGCTTGGAATTCAAATCTGAAAAACCTCATGTGTTCACAAAGTGTTAGTTAAACCAGAGTTTTGACATTGATTGTAAGTGAAAACAAGTGTGTAGCAGGCGGTTAAACAAGCAATTTTCTTGGTTTTTGAAACTATAAAACCTCCTTCACTCACATAGCATTATGTCAAACAAATGATTTGATATTGAATGTAAGTGAAAACAAGTGTGTACCAGCCAATTAAGGAAATAATTTCCTTAGTTTTCACAAATGAAGAACTTCCTACATTACCAGAGCTTTAGGTAAAGCAGGGTCTTGATATTTACTGTATGTGAAACATGTGCATAGAAGCCAATTAACCAAGGACTTGCTTGTTTTTCACAAGTGAAGAAATGACTGGATTCACAGAATCTTAAGAATCATCACTTTGACATTGATTGTAAGTGAAAAGAAGTGTGCAGCAGGCAAATAAATTAGTAACTCCCTTAGCTTTCAAAACTGAATAACCACTTACATTCACAAAGCATTAGGTAAAACTAGTGTTTTTCATTTATTGTAAGTGAGAAGTAAATAGTATCCTATTAAATAAGTACCTTGCATAATTTTTGAAAGTGGAAGAACCTCCTTCATTCACACAGTGTTAGGTGAAACCAGGGTTTTGACATTTGTTATTGAAAACAAGTGTCTAGTAGCCAATTAAAGAAGTAACATGCTTAGTTTCTGCAAATGAAGAAAACAGTGCATTCATAGTGTGTTAGGTATCACAACGGATTTGCCACTGATTGTAAATGAAAACAAGTACATAGCATTCATCTAAAGAAGTAAATTTCTTGGTTTTCCCAAATAGAAGAAACTACTGCAATCCAAGAGCATTAGTTATATCATTGTTTTGTCATTGATTGTAAGTGAAAACCAGTGCAAAGCACCAAATTAAAAAGTAAGTTCCTCCATTTTCACAACTTAAAGAAACTGCATTCTCAGTGTATTAGGATAAACTAGCATATTGCCATTGTAAGTGAAAACAAGTGCATATCAGCCAATTAAAAAAGTAACTTCTTCAGTTTTCAAATCTGAAGAAAATAATTCATTCACAATGCATTAGTTGAAACCAGTGTTTTGATATTGAATGTAAGTGAAAACAATTGACCTATCAGCCAAATAAAACAGGAGTGTGCTTAGTTTTCAATATTGAAGAACATCCTTCATTCACAGAGCATTAGGTAAAACCAGTTTTTTTATACTTATTGTGTGTGAAAACAAATATATAACAGCCAATTAAACAAGGACTTGCTGGTTTTTCACAATGGAATAAATGACTGCATTCACAGAATCCTATTTATCACCACTGTTTTGACATTGACAGTAAGTGAAAAGAACTATGAAGCAGGCAATTAAATGACTAACTTGCTTAGGTCTCTAAACAGAAGAACCACTTATATTCACACAGCATTAGGTAAAGCAGGGTTTTTTCATTGATTGTAAGTGAGAAGAAGTGGATAGTGTCCTATTAAACAAGTACCTTGATTAATTTTTGAAAACTGAAGAACCTCCTATATTCACAGAGTGTTAGGTAAAACTAGGGACTTGATATTGATTGCAAGTGAAAACAAGTGAATATTATCCTATTAAACCATATCTTCCTTAATTTTGAAAACTGAAAAGCCTCCTTCATTCACAGAGCATTAGGTAAAACCAGGGTTTTGACATTGGTTGTAAGTAAAATAAGTTCATACCACCAAATGAAAAAGAAACTTACTTAGATTTCACAACTTAAAGAAACAACTGCATTCTAAGCATATTAGGTAAAACCAGCATATTGACATCATAAGTGAAAACAAGTGTATAGCTGCCAACAAAACAAGAAACTTGCTTAGTTATCAAAAATGAAAAATATAGTGCATTCACAGAGCATTATGTAAAACCAGGATTTTGACATTGATTGCAAGTGAAACCAAGTGCCATAGCAGCCAAGTAAAGAAAGAATTTGTTAGTTTTCAAAACTGAAGAACCTTCTACATTCACAGAGCATCAGGTAAAACCAGTGATTTTTCATTGATTGTAAGAGAGAAGACATAAATAGTATCCTATTAAACTAGTACCTCGCTTGATTTTTGAAAATTGAAGAGTGTCCTACATTCACAGACTGTTAGGTAAAACCAGGGTTGTTTTTTTTTTTTTTTTTTTTTTTAAGATTTTATTTATTTATTCATTTATCCCCCCCTTGCTGCTTATGCTCTCCGGGCCAGCCAACCATGCCACGTGGGCGGGCCCGCCCTCACCAGGAGGCCCCGGGAACTGAACCAGGGGCCTCCCATATGGTAAACGGGAGCCCTACTGATTGAGCCACAGCCGCTTCCCCATTGGTTGTAATTTGAAACAAGTGCCGCACCACAAATTAAACTACTTGCTTGGAATTCAAAACTGAAGAACCCCATGCATTCACAAAGCATTAGGTAAAACCAGGGTTTTGACATTGATTGTAAGTGAAAAGAAATGTGTAGCAGCCAATTAAATAAATAACTTCCTTAGTTTTCACAAATGAAGAAACTATTGCATTCACAGATTCTTAGGTCTCACAAATGTTTTGCCATTGAATGTAAGTGGAAATAATTGCATAGCATTCATTTAAAGAAGTAAATTGCTTAGTTTCCCCAAATGAAGAAGTGATTGCATTCCAAGAGCACTAGGTAAACAACTTTTTGTCATTGATTGTAAGAGAAAACAAGTGCATAGCACCCAATGTAAAAGTAACTTGCTCAGATTTCACAACTTGAAGAAACAACTGCATTCTCAACCTATTAGGTAAAACCAGCATATTGATGTTGTAAGTGAAAACAAGTGCTTAGCATCCAATTTAACAAGTACCTTGCTTAATTTTCAAACTGAAGTACACACTGGATTCACAGAGCATTAGGTAAAACCAATATTTTGACATTGATTATCAGGGGAAACAAGTGCAATATCTGCCAAATAAAGAAGTAATTTGCTTAGTTTTCAAAACTGATGAACTCTTGTATTCACAGAGCATTAGATAAAAACAGTGTTTTGATATTTACTGTATGTGAAAACAAGTCCATATCAGCCAATTAAACAAGGACTTGCTTGGTTTTCACAAATGAAAAATGACTGCATTCACAGAATCTTATGTATCACCACTAATTTGACATTGATTGTAAGTGAAAACAATTGTGAAGGGGCATGTAAATGTGTAACTTACTTAGTTTTCAAAACTGAGGTACCACTTAGATTCACAAAACTTTAGGTAAATTAGTGTTTACTCATTGATTGTGACAAGTGCATAGTATCCTATTACACAAATACCTTGCTTTATTTTTGAAAATTGTAGAGTCTCCTAATTCAGAGTGTTATGTTAAACCAAAATTTTGACACTGGTTTTAAGTGAAAACTATTGCATAGCCACAATTTAAACTACTTGCTTTTAATTGAAAACTGAGGAACCTCGTGCCTTCACAGATGATTAAGTCAAACTAGGGTTTCACCTAAATTGTCCAAATGCATAATAGGTGCATAACAGCCAATTATACAATTAACTTCCTCAGCTTTCAAACTGAAGGACCTCCTGCATTCCTAGAGCATTAAGTAAAGCCACAGTTTTGGCATTGATTGCAAGTGAGAATAAATAGCACAAAATAACACAAGAAACTTGCTTAGATTTCAAAACAGAATAACCTACTACATTCACAGAGAGTTAGGTAAAACCAATTCTTTGACATTGAATGTAAATGTAAAGAAGTGTGCAGCAGGCAATTAAATGAGTAACTAGCATAATTTTCCAGTCTGAAGAACCACTTACATTCACAAAGCATTAGGTAAAACCAGTGTTTAGGCATTGATTGTGAGAAAAAGTGCAAAGCACCAATTAAGAATAATTTGGCTAGATTTCACACTGAAGAAACTCCTGCATTCACAGAGCATTCTGTAAAACCACCATTTTGACATTGATTGTAAGTGAAAAACAAGTGTGTACCAGGCAATTAAACAGGCAAATTGCTTAGTTTTCAAAACTGAAGAAGCCCTTACATTCAGAAAGGAACACCACTGTTTTTTCATTGATTGTAAGTGAGAAGTGAATAATAGTATCCTATTAAACAAGAAACTTGCTTAATTTTTGAAAATTGAAGGACCTCCTTTATTCATAGAGTTTTATATAAAACCATGCTTTTGACATTGTTTGTAAGTTAAACAAGTGTATAGCAGCCAATTAAAGCAGCAACGTGCTTAGTTTTCCCAATTGAAGAAACTACTCCATTAACAGAGTGTTAGGTATCACAACTGATTTGCCATTGACTGTAGGTGGAAATAGGTGCATAGCAGTAATTTAAAGAAGTAAGTTGCTTAGTTTTCACAACTGGAGAAATTACTGCATTCCAAAAACACTAGGTAAGCCATTGTTTTGTTACTGAGTGTAAGTGAAAACAAGTGCTTAAAACCCAAAAAAAGGTAACTTGCTCAGTTTAAACAACTTGAAGAAAATATTGTATTCTAAGCATATTAGGTAAAACCAACATATTGACATTGTAAGTGAAAACAAGTGTATAGCAGCCAAATAAACAAGTAACTTGCTTAGTTTTCAAAATTGAAGAATGTACTGCACTCACAGAACATTATGTTAAACCAGTGTTTTGACATTGATTGTAAGTGAAAACAAGTGCCATAGAAGCCAAAGAAAGAAGCAATTTGCTTAGTTTTCAATACTGAAGCACCTCCTACATTCACAGAGTGTTGGGTAAATCCACTTTTTTGATATTTATTGTAAGCAAAAACAAGTGCACACTAGCCAATTAAACAAGGATTTTCTTGGTTTTCAAAAGTGAAAAATCACCACATTCACAGAATCTTATGTATCACCACTGCTTTGACATTGAATGTAAGGGGAAAAATTGTGAAGCAGGAAATTAAATGAACAGCTTCCTTAGGTTTCAATTCTGAAGAACCACTTACTTTCACAAAGCATTAAGTAAAATCAGGATTTTTTCATTGCTTGTGAGAAGAATGGAATAGTATCTTATTAAACAAGAGCCTTAATTTTTTATAATTGATGAACCTTCTACAGTCACAGAGTGTTAGGTAAAACCAGAGTTTTGATATCAGTTTTAAGTGAAAACAAATGAATAGCAGCAAATTAAACTACTTGATTTAACTCAAAACTGAAGAACAAAAGAGTTTTGTCATTGATAGAATAAATACTAGCAAATAACACAAGTAACTTGCTTAGAATTCAAAGAAGATAATCTTCTGCATTCACAGATTATTAGGTAAAATCAGTACTTTGACACTGAATGTATGTGAAAAAAAGTGTGCAGCAGGCAATTAAATGAGTAACTTGCTTGGTTTTCCAAATTAAAAACCATTTACATTCACGAAGCATTATGTAAAGCCAGTGTTTTTTCTTTGATTGTGTGAACAACTGCAAAACACCCAATTAAGGAGGTAATGTGCCTAGTTTTCAGAACTTAAGAAACACCTGCATTCACAGAACCTTATGTAAAACCACCATTTTGATATTGATTGTAAGTGAAAACAAGTGCATTGCATTCACTTAAAGAAGTAAATTGCTTAGTTTTCCCAAATGAAGAAAATACTGCATTCCAAGAGAATAGGTAAACCACTGTTTTGTCTTTGATTGAAAGTGAAACAAGTGCATATCACCCACTGAAAAACTAACTTGCTTAGTTTTTACAACTGAAGAACCTACTGCTTTCACAGAGCATTAGGTAAAACCAGTTTTTTGACATAAATTGTAAGTGAAAGCAAGTGCCATAGCAGACAAATAAAGAAGTAATTTCCATAGTTTTCCAAACTGAAGAATGTCCTACATTCACAGAGCATTAGGTAAAACCAGTGTTTTGATATTTATTGTATGTTAAAACAAGTCCATAGCAGTCAATTAAACAAGGATTTGCTTGTTTTTCACAAGTGAATAAATGACTGCATTCACAAAATCTTATGTATTACCAGTGCTTTGACATTGATTATAAGTGAACAGAAGTGTGAAGCAGGCAATTAAATGAGGAACCTGCTTAGTTATCATAACTGAAGAACCACTTAATTCACAAAACATTAGGTAAAACCAGGGTTATTCATTGATTGTGAGAAAAATTGAATAGTATCCTATTAAACAAGTACCTTGCTTAATTTTTGTAATTGAAGAACTTCCTTCATTACAGTGCATTAGGTAAAACCAGGGTTTGACATTAGTTTTAAGTGAAAACAAGTGCATAGCAGCAAATTAAACCTCTTGCTTGGTATTCAAACTGAAGAACCCCATGCAATCACAGAGCATTAGGTTAAACCAGTGTTTTGACATTGATTGTAAGTGAAAAACAAGTGTGTACCAGGCAATTAAACAGGCAAATTGCTTAGTTTTCAAAACTGAAGAACCTCCTTCTTTCACAGAACATTAGTTCAAACAAGTGAATTGATATGGAATGTAAGTGAAAACAAGTGCATAGCAGCCAGTTAAAGAAATAACTTCCTTAATTTTCACAAATGAAGAAACTACTGTAATTCCAGAAGTTTAGGAAAAACCATGGTTTGGACATTGGTTCTAAGTTAAAACAAGTATATAGCAGCCATATAAAGAAGTAACATGCTTAGTTTTCACAACTTAAGGAACTACCACATTCACAGAATGTTAGGTACCACAGTTGATTTGCAATTGATTGTAAGTGGAAACAAGAGCATTGCAGTCATTTAATGAAGTAAATTGCTTAGTTATCCCAACTGAAGAATACATTGCATTCCAATAACATTAGATAAACAATTGTTTCATCATTGATTGTAAGTGAAAACAAGAACATAGCACTCATAGAAAAAGTGCCTTGCTTAGTTTTCACATTTTGAAGAAACAACTGCATTTTCAGCATTAGGTAACTCCAGTATATTGACATTGTAAGTGAAAATAAGTGCATCCAGTCAAATAAACAAGTAACTTGCTTAGTTTTCACAATTTGAAGAAATAATTGGATTCTCAGCATATCAATTAAAAACCAACATATTGACATTGTAAGTGAAAACATGTGCATAGCAGTCAATTAAACAAGTAACTTCCTTAGTTTTCAAAACTGAAAACCTCCTTCATTCACAGAGCATTAGGTCAAACCAGTGTTTTGATATTTATTTTAAGTGAAAATAAGTGTGTAGCAGCCAATTAAAGATAAAACTTCCTTATTTTCACAAATGAGGAAACTACTACATTCCCAGAACGTTAGGTAAACCATGGTTTTGACATTAGTTGTAAGATAAAACTGTTGCATAGCAGACAATGTAAGAAGTAACGTGTTTAGTATTCACAACTGAAAAACTACTGCCTTAACAGAGTATTAGGTATCACACGTGATTTTCCATTGAAAAAGTGAAAACAAGTGCATAGAAGTCAGTTAAAGAAGTAAATTGTTTTCTTTTCCCAACTGAAGAAACTACAGGAATCTTAGAGCATTAGGTACACCATTATTTTGTCATTGATTGTAAGAGAAAAAAGTGCAGAGCACCTTATGAAAAAGTAACTTACTTAGATTTCACCACTTGAAGAAACACTTGCATTCTCAGCATATTAGCTAAAATCAGTATATTGACATTGTAAGTGAAAACAAGTGCAGAGCAGTGAATTAAGTGAGTAAATTCCTTACTTTGCAAAACTGAAGAACACCCTGCATTCATAGAGCAATAGGAAAAATCACTGTTTTGGCATTGATTGTAAGTGATAATAAATACCAGCAAATAACACAAGTAACTTGCTTAGAATTCAAACAGAATAAACTACTGCATTCACAGTCCATTAGGTAAAACCTGTACTTTGACATTGATTGTGAGAAGAAGTGTGCAGTTGGCAATTAAAAGAGTAACTGGCATTGTTTTCCAAACTGAAGAACCAGTTACATTCATGAAGCATTAGGTAAAACCAGTTTTTTTTCATTGATTGTTAGTGAGAAAAAGTGAAGAGTATCCTATTAAAGTACATTGCTTAATTTTTATTATTATTATTATTTTTTTATTATGGGTGAGCAGTTGAAATACAGGGGCTTCTTTGGGAGTTGGAGGTTATCCTGAGTACCGTTGTGGCATCGCTTAATTTTTGAAAATTGAAGACCTTCCTTCATTCACACAATGTTAGGTAAAACCAGGGTTTGACATTGGTTGTAAGTGAAAATAAGTGTATAGTATCAAATTAAACTACTTCCATGGAATTATAAACTGCAGAAGCTTGTGCACTCACAGAGCATTACATAAAACCTGTGTTTTGACGTTGATTGTAAGTGAAACAAGCGTGTAGCAGGCAATTAAACAAACAACTTGCTTAGTTTTCCAAACTGAAGAACCTCCTTCATTCACAGAGAATTAGGTAAAACATGTGATTTGATATTGACTGTAAGTGAAAACAAGTGCATAGCAGTCATTCAAAGAAGTAAATTGCTTAGTTTTCACAACTTGAAGAAACAACTACATTCTCTGTGTATTAGGTAAAACCAGCATATTGACATTGTGAGTGAAGACAAGCGCATAGCAGACAATTAAACAAGGAAATTCCTTACTTTTAAAAACTGAAGAACATAATGAATTCACAGGGCATTAGGTAAAACACGTGTTTTGATGTTGATTGTATGTGAAATTAAGTGCCATAGTAACCAAATAAATGATTTGCTTAGTTTTCAAAACTGAAGAACTGCCTACATTCACAGAGCATTAGGTAAAACCAGTGTTTAGGTATTTATTGTACATGAAAACAAGTGCACAACAGCCAATTAAATAAGGACATGCTTGCTTTTCACAACTGAAATTATGACTGCTTTCACAGAATCTTACATATCACCACTGCTTTGACATTGATTGTAAATGAAAAGAAGTGTGAAGCAGGCAATTAAATGAGTAACTTGCTTAGATTTCAAAACAGAAGAGCCACTTTCATTCACAAATCATTAGGTAAAACCGGTGCCTTTTCATTGATGGTGAGAAGAAGTGAATAATATCCCATTAAAACAGTAAATTGCTTAATTTTGGAAATTTAAGAAACTCATTCATTTACAATGTGTTAGGTAAAACCAGGGTTTTGACATTGTAGGCAAGTGAAAACTTGTGCATAGCAGAAAATTAAACAACTTCATTGGAATTCAAAATGGAAGAACCTGGTACTTTCACAGAGCATTAGGTAAAACCAGTGTTTTTTCATTGATTGTAAATGAGAGCAAGTGAAAAGCAGCCAATTAAGGAAGTAACATTCTTAGTTTTCACAACAGAAAAGACACCTGCATTTAAAGAGGGTTAGGTAAAACCAGCATTTTGACATTGACTGTAATTGAAAACAAGGGTGTGGAAGGCAATTAAATGAATAACTTGCTTAGTTTTCAAAACTGAAGATCTATTTAAATTCATACTCCTAAAACCAGTGTTTTCTCATTGATCGTAAGTGTAATTTTTGAAAATGGAAGAACCTCCTTCATTCATAGAGTGTTTGGTAAAATCAAGGATTTGACACTGGGTGTAAGTGAAAACAAGAGCATAACAACAAATTAAACTGCTTTCTTGGAATTCAAACCTGAAGAACCTCATCATTCACAGGGCGTTAGGTAAAACCAGTGTTTTGATATTGAATGTAAGTGAAAACATGTGTGTAAGACCCAATTAAAGAAATACTTTCCTTATATTTCACAAATGAAGAAATTACTGCATTCCCAGAATGTTAGGTCAAACCATTGTGTTCACACTGTTTGAAAGTTTAAGCAATTGCATAGCACCCAATTAAGGAAGTAACAAGCTTAGTTTTCACAACTGAGTAAACTACTGCATTCACAGTGTTAGGTATCACAACTGATTTGAAATTGACTGCAAGTGGAAACAAGTGCATAGCATTCATTAAAGAAGTAACTTGCTTAGTTTTCACAACTTGAAGAAACAACTATCTTGGGTAAAACCAGCAAATTTACATTGTAAGTGAAAAGCAAGGGCCTAATGGCCAATTAAACAAGTAACTTGCTTAATATTCAAAACTGAAGAACATCCTTCATTCATAGAGCAATAGGAAAAAACACTGTTTCGGCATTGATTGTAAGTGAGAATAAATACCAGCAAATAACACAATTAACTTGCTTAGATTTCAAACAGAATAACTTACTGCATTCACAGAGCATTAGTTAAAACCTGTCCTTTGACATTGATTGTAAGTGAATAGAAGCGTGCAACAGGCAATAAAATGAGTAAATTACATGGTTTTCCAAACTGAAGTAGCACTTATACTCAGAAAGTGTTAGGTAAAACCAGTATTTTTTCAGTGATTGTAAGAACTGGTGCAAAGCAATAAATTAAGGAAGAAATGGTACTAGTTTTCACAACAGAAGAAACTCCTGCAATCACAATGCATTAGGCAAAACCACCATTTTGCCATTGATTATAAGTGAAAACAAGTGTGTAGCAGGCAAATAAACAACTGGCTTCCTTAGTTTTCACAACTGAAGAAACTGCTGCATTCACAGAGGGTTAGGTACAGCAACTGATTTGCCTTTGACTGTAAGAAAAACAAGTGCATAGCCTTCATTTAAAGAAGTAAATTGCTTAGTTTTCCCAACTGAAGAAACTGCTGCATTCCCAGAGCATTATGTAAACCATTGATTGTCATTGATTGTAAGAGAAAACAAGTGCATAGCACCCAATTAAAAAGTAACTTGCTTATCTTTGATACCATGAACAAACAACTGCATTCTCAGCATATAAGGTAAAATCAGCACATTGATATTGTAAGGGAAAACAAGTGCATAACATGATTAGTTTTCAAAATTGAGGAACCTATGGCATTCACATAACATGATTAGTTTTCAAAATTGAGGATCCTATGGCATTCACAGAGCCTTAGATAAAACCAGTGTTTGACATTGGCTGGAAGTGAAAAAACAGTGCCATAGCAGCCAAATAAAGAAGTAATTTGCTTTTTTTAAAACCTGAAGAACTTGCTACATTCACAGGCTGTTAGGAAAAACCAGTGTTTTCCTATTTATTGTATGTGAAAACTAGTACATAGCAGGCAAATAA
>JAKSZT010054539.1:72984-208555 GCA_026826555.1 Tolypeutes matacus
CAGTTGACTGTGTAGGTGAGGGTATATTTCTGGGTTCACAATTCTATTCCACTGATTAATGTGTCTATCTTTATGCCAGTTCCATGCCGTTTTGACCATACTAGCTTTGTTATATGTTTCAAGGATAGGCAGTGAAATTCTTCCCACGTCTCTTTTCTTTTTTGGAATGCTTTTGGCTATTCAAGTGCACTTACACTTCCAGATGAATTTGGTAACTGCCTTCTCTAATTCTGTAATGTAAGCTGATGGGATTTTGGTTGGTATTGCATTGAATCTATAAATCAGTTTAGGCAAGATTGACATCTTCACAATATTTATTCTTGCAATCCATGAAAACGGAATGTCTTTCCATTTGTTTAGGTCGTTTTAAAAAATTTTAGCATTGTTTTGCACTTTTATGCATATAGGTCCTGTACTTCTTTGTTTAAATTATCTCCTAGGTATTTGAGTCTTTTTGTTTCTATTGGAAATGGAATTTTCCCCCTGATTTCCACCTTAAGTTGTTTAGTACTAGTGTCCAAAAACATAACTGATTTTTGCGAGTTGATCCTGTATCCTGCCACTTTGCTGAACTCATTTATTACTTCAAGTAGCTTTGTTGAGGATACTTCAGGATTTTCTAAGTACAGGATCATGTCATCCACAAATAGTGAAAGTTTTACTTCCACTTTTCCTATTTGGATGCCTTTAATTTATTTCTTGTCTAATTGCCCTAGCTAGAACTTCTAGTACCATGTTGAATAACAATGGTGACAGTGGGCATGCTTATCTTGTTCCTGATCTTAGAGGGAAAGCTTCAACATTTCCCCATTGAGTATGATGTTGGCTGTGGGTTTTCATATATACCTTTTATCATATTGAGGAATTTTCCTTGTATTCCTATATTTGGAAGTGTTTTTATCAAAAAAAAGCATGCTGTATTTTGTCTAATGCCTTTTCTGCATCTATTAAGATGATCAAGTGGTTTTTTCCCTTCAATTTATTAATGTTGTGTATTACATTCATTGATTTTCTTATGTTGAACCAGCCTTGCATACCAGGAATAAATCTCACTTGGTCATGATGAATAAGTCTTTTTATATGCTGTTGGATTTGATTTGCTACTATTTTGTTGAGAATTTCTGCATCTATGTTCATTAGAAAGATTGGTCTGTAATTTTATTTTCTTGTGGAATCTTTACCTGGCTTTGGTATTAGGGTGATGTTGGCTTCATATAATGTGTTGGGTAATTTTCCCTCCTCTTCAAATTTTTGGAAGAGTTTAAACAGGATTGGTGTTAATTCTTTTTGAAATGCTTGGTAGAATTCACCTGTGAAGCCATCTTGTCGTGGATTTTGCTGGGAGATTTTTGATGATGGATTAAATATCCTTAATTGTGAATGGTTTGTTAAGTTCTTGTATTTCTTATAGCATCAGTGTAGGTTGGTTGTGCGTTTCTAGAAATTTGTCCATTTTATTTAGGTTGTCTAGTTTGTTGGCATATATTTTCTCATAATATCCTCTTATGATTCTTTTTATTTCTGTGAGATCATTTGTAACTTCCCCCCTTTCATTTCTGATTGTATTTATTTGCATCTTCTCTCTTTTTTATTTGTCTAGCAAGGGGGTTGTCAATTTTATTATCTTCTCAAATGATCATGTTTTGGTTTTGTTGATTTTCTCTATTGTTTTTCTGTTCTCATTTTCATTTATTTCTGCTCTAATCTTTATTCTTTCTTTCCTTCTGCTTGCTTTGGGATTGGTTTGCTGTTCTTTTTCTAGTTGTTCAGGTAATCTTTGAGTTTAGCTCTTTCTTTTGTTTTAATATAGGCATTTAGGGCTATAAATTTCCCTCTCAAGACTGCCTTCACTGACTCCCATAAGTTTTGATACTTTGTGTTCTCATTTTCATTTGTCTCAACATAGTTACTGATTTCACCTGCAATTTCTTCTTTGACCCACCAATTATTTAGGAGTGTGTTATTCAATCTCCACACATTTGCAAATTTACTTTTTTCCTGTCTATTATTGATTTCTAATTTCATTCCATTATGATCTGAGAAGGTGTTTTGTGTAATTTCAAGCATTTTATATTTATTAAGAGCTTCATTGTGACTGAACATGTGGTCTATCCTGGAGAAAGATCCATGGGCACTTGAGAAGAATGTATAATCCACTGAATTTGCATGCAGTTTTCTGTATATATCTGTTAGGTCTAACTCATTTATCATATTGTTCAAGTTCTATGTTTCTTTATTGATCTTCTGTCTAGTTCTATCTAATAATGTGAGTGGCATATTGAAGTCTCCAAAGGTTATTGTAGAAATGTTTATTTCTCCTTTCAGTTTTGCTAGAGTTTGTCTCATATATTTGGGGACACCTTGGTTAGGTGCATAGATATTTATGACTGTTATATCTTCCTGGTGGATTGGCCCATTTATTAATATATAATGGCATTCTCTAGCTCTTATAAATTTTTTGCATTGAAAGTCTGTTTTGTCTGATATTAGGATAGCTTCCCCTGCTCTTTTCTGGTTACTATTCGTGTGGAGTATCTTTTTCTAACCTTTCACTTTCAGCCAGCTTGTATCCCTGGGTCTAAGGAGAGTTTCTTGTAAGCAGCATATGGATGGTTCATGTTTTTTATCCACTCTATCAGCCGGTATCTTTTGATTGGGAAGTTTAATCCATTCACAGTCAGTGATATTACTGTAAATGCACTATTTACTTCCTCCATTTTATTCTTTGGTTTTCATATGTCCTCTTGACTTTGTCTTTCTTTTTACTCTTTTGGTTATGTTTTCTGTTATTCTTTCTCCTATACTCTCCTCCAAATTTCTCCCTCCTGTCTTTTTCTTTCCGTTCTAAGGCTTTCTTTAATATTTCCTACAAAGGTGGATTCTTTTTTTGCAAACTTTATTAATTTCTGTTTGTGAATACTTTATACTCACCTTCATATTTGAAGGACAGTTTTGCTGGATAAGGAATTCTTGGCTGGCAGATTTTCTCTTTCAGTTTCCTAATTGTATCATACAACTGTCTTCTCGCCTCAATGGTTTCTGAAGAGAAATCTGCACTAAGTCACATACATCCTTTGTATGTGATTGTTTGCTTCTCTTTTGCTGCTCTGAGAATTTTCTCTTTATCTTTGACATTTGACATTCTGAGTAGTATCTGTCTTGTTGTAGGTCTCTATGAATTTATTCTGATTGGGGTATGGTGTGCTTCTTGGATATGTAAAGTCAATTATTTCATGAGAATTGCAACATTTTCAGCTATTTTTTTCCTCAAATACTCTTTCTGGCCCTTTTCCCTTCTATTCCCTTTCTGGAACTCCCATGACATGTATGTTGTGTTTTGTGTTGTTATTCAGCTCTCTGAGCCCCTGCACAAATTTATTCAATTCTTTTCTCTCTCTGTTCTTTTTTCTCTTCAATTTTAGCTGCTTTATCTTTGGTATCACTTATTCTTTCTTCTATCATTTCGAGTCTGCTGTTGTATGCCTCTGGTGTGTTTTTGACTTTACCTATTTTATCTTTCATTCCCATGAACTCCGTTACTTTTCTTGTCAGGATTTCAAATTCTTTTTTACATTTATCCAATGTCTTCTTGGTGTAATTTATCTCTTTAACTATATTGTTTTTCATCTCATTAGTTTGATTTTGGAAATTTGTGCTCATCTCACTGATTAGTTCTCTCAAATTCTGCATGTCTTCTAGGACTTTGATGTATTCCCTTTTTGGGGGCCATGTCTTCCATTTTATTAGTATGCCTCATAGTTTCTTGCTGGTTTTTATGCATCTGGGTAAGATATAGTTTACTCAGATGCTTAATCTCTTTCTCTTTTACAGAGATTTAGTGGCAGGAGGCTGTGAGTTACCACAGCTCTTTGATTTTTGGCTCACCTTGGATTATTAGGATTGTCCTGCTGGATGCTCAAATCTGGGCATAATACTCAGTAATTTGTTGTAGAGTTGCTTCCTAGGGCCTAGGGCAAGGAGGCTATAAAGGCCAGGAAAAGCCTCTCCTATTTATTTTTAATTTTCTTATGTGCACTCCCTTGGACTGACAGGAGATGGCATTCTTTGGCAGCTGTCAATTCAATGCCTGGTTGCTGTGTATTTGTTGTGTCACAGACCAGATCAATGTGAAAGATCTTCCTGTCTGGGGGCTGAGAGCCTTGTAATTCAAACCTTCTGAGACTGTTCTCCAGTCTTCTCCGGCAGCCCCCTCCTTTCTCTGGCTAGGAAATACCCTTATTCCCCTCTGAGTCCTTGACAACCAGCTCTGTTAGTAGAGGAGGAAATTGGAAGGTTTGCATATCCTCAGCCACTTGGAGCTTCCAAAGCATAATATGGTGCAGCCCCACCCAGCCAGGAAAGGCTCTCAGGACACAGCAGATGAAATCTGTGATTCAAAAGTCACGCCAGCCCCAGGATCTCTCTCTCCTCCCCTGTGGAGACTTCAATTACCAGTCCAGGTTAGAAGGCAGGGAGATTGTGAGTACCAGATTTCTCCAGTCCTTCATAGGTTCCCAAGGCATCCCCTCAAGTGGAAGGATCCATGGGGGTCCACAGCCCCCACCTGTGGGTCAGATCCTGATTCAGCCCTAAGCTGTGTCCCTCTCTCTCTCTCCTTTCCTGGAGTGGCAGATCCCTGGATCCCCCAATGAATGTAGTCACAGGCACAGAGGTCTGAGAATTCCAAATAGTGTGGGGGAGGGCGCCAATGGCAGCCACTGATGATGGTTCAAACTCATGGTTCTGTCATTGAGATTTCCCTCTTTTGTCCCACTCTACTCTGGGTTGTTTACAGCCTTAACCTGCTGTCCTAAAACCTAGAAAATCTTCTTTGGGGCTGTTTCAGCATGTCCTCTAGCCATTACTCTGGAGAAGAGATTCCTATGTCTTACTGGTCTGCCCAGGAAGTTCTTCACATTTGTAAAGTAAGAAAGATACTTGTTTCCTTGGCTGCTATGCACATGTTTTCTCTTACAACCAGTGACAAAACACAGCTTTTCCCTAATGCTAGGCCAGTGCAGTAGTTCCTTCACTTTTGAAATCTAAGTAAGAGTATTTTTCCACTTACTGCTATGAACGTGTTTTCAATTACAATCAACTTCAAAACACTGATTTCACCTAATGCTCTGTGAAAGCAGAAGTTAGTTCAATTTTGACAGGTAAGTAAGATACTTGTTCCCTTGTCTGCTATGCACTTGCTTTCACTCACAATCAATGTCAAAACTGTACTTTTACATAATGCTATGCCAATGCAGAGGTTTCTTCAGTTTTGAAAACTAAGCAAGATGTTTGTTTCCTTGGCTGCAATGCACTTGTTTTCACCTAAAATAAAATTCAAAACACTGGTTTTACCTAACACTCTCTAAATGCAGGTGATGCTTCAGTTTTGACAACTAAGCAAGATAGTCTTTCCTTTAACAGCTAGGCACGTATTTTGTCTTAAAATCAACTTCAAAACGCTGGTTTACCTAAAACTCTGAATGTATTTCGTTTTTCAGTTTTGAAAATGAAGAAAGAATCTGGTTTCATTGGTTGCTCTGCATGTGTTTTCACTTATAATCAATGTTAAAACACTGGTTTTACCCAATGCTCTGCGAATTCAGGCAGTACTAAAGTTGTGAGGAGAGGGGCCAAGATGGCGTTAGTGTAGGTGGGCACACACTGCAAGCTCACAGAGCAAGGCCGTTTGTGGACGGGGTCCTGCCCAGGGGTCGGTGCTGTGCACGCATGGAATGAGAAGTTTGGGACATCTATCTGCGTGGATCAACGGCATGGACGGAAAGGTAGAGATTCGTGAGTTTTAAGGTTCCCGGTGGTGGTTGGCACAGACGGCTGAGCCCCGCGGTTAGGGAGGAAAAATAAAATAAAATAAAAATGCCATTTGAAGCTGCGAGCAGGGCGAAAAAGTTTTATTTTCTGGGGATCTGGCTGTCTGGTGCCCCTTGGACCTTGTGTGAACAGAACAAACGAGCTAATCAGCACCCGGTGAACTGGAGGGGGGATTCTGGTTGGGGAATGGAGCTGATTTCCCTAGCTACCAATGGATAAGACCCAGGCTGCTGTGGAGCCAGGAAGAAGGGACACTTCCCAAAAGAGGGAGGGTTCTGTTGGAGGACAGCGAAGGGTATTTTTTAATTTTAGACATCGATCTGGCTGCCTTCACTGCCCCATACCTTTGGAGAGCAGATAAGCTGACCTGAAGCAGCATCAGGCTGAGAGCAGACGTGAATCTGCACTCAAAGTGATTTACTTAGCAGCCCAGTGACGCTCGAAATCGGCTCTAGAAGGGGCGGAATCGGCCATTTTTAGCACTCCTCACTGACTAACAACAGAGCTACAGCAAACCTGGGGAGTCCAGAAAGTGGAACATGCTTGATTATTTTCCACAGGCCCAGCTAGGGTCCCTTCCGTAAGGGGGTTGGTCTAGAGGAGGAATTAATTTGGGTCCAGCATTTGGCTAAAAAAATAAAAATTAAAAAAAAGTAAGAAGGTCACCTCAACAAATGAAAAAAATATTTTTTTAAAATTTAGTTTAATAGCTAAAAGCTGCTTCAGGACCTGCATATAGAACCCTGCGGGGAAATTGATTGATAAACACAAGTAGGCAGGAAGGATCCACGTGGACCCAAGGGGAATCATTGACCCCCATTAGCTCTATTTGACTGCTTGCCTGTGTGGATCTTCGATTACTCTCCGTTTCTTTCTGGTCTCTTGCTATTCTTTGCTCTTTCCTCCCCCCTTTCATTTTCCTACTTTTTTTTTTTTAATTATGTGCTGCCAGCTTGGCGCTTCTTTGCTGGGCTTCATTTTCAGTAATTTCCCACTCGCAGTATACATTGATTCTGTATTACAAACTATCGCTTATCATTCCTGCATCTTTCTGCCTTCTGTTTTCGGTTGTGGCTCTTAGAGACAACATTTTTTCATAGGCCCACAACTTAAGGGTGTCAATTTCTATTCCATCTATTTTGTTTTCTTCTTCTTTTTTATTAGTATTAACTTTTTCCTTTCAGACCTTTCTTTACTATTTCTCTCCCTCCTCATAATTCTAGCCTTCTAAATCACTATATATATATTCCTCTATTTGTTTTCCCAGTCCATTGTAGGAGCTTGATATTTTTTCCTAGTACTCTACACTGCCTACACAAGTTAAATATTCATCTCATTAAGTCTCATTTTGCCCCTCTTCTAACTTTTATCAATATTACTATTATCTTTCTGCCTTCCTTACATCTTTTGATTCCTCTGGCCCTAAGTTTTGCCTTCAAGGGAATATAGAAAGAAGCAGGGAAATAAAATAAGAAGAAACACTGCCAAAGAGAAAACTTATCTCACACGCAGAACTAACAGGTAAATAAAATTCTAGAGCATAGAGAAAAGCTAATCAACTGAACAAACCCATCAAGATAATATGATGACCAGAGGGCAACAAAAAAATACAAATGACTCTGAGAAACTGGAAAATATGGACCAGTCCAATGCACAAAATAAAAACAAGGAAGCAATGCAGAACATCGAACAACTAATCAAAGTTATCCAAACAAATATCATGGACCAACTTAAAGAACTGAAGGAAGAGATTAAGGATATAAAGAAGACAGTGAGAGAATATACTGAAGAAATAGCTAACATGCATAAAAAGGTAATGGATATGATGGTGAACAAAGACACAAGCCAAGAAATGAAAAAGACACTGGAGTCACATTGCAGCAGATTTGAACAGGCAGAGGAAAGAATTAGTGATATGGAAGACAATACAGCTGAAATCTAAGAGATTGTAGAACAGATAAACAAAAAGATAGAAAAAATCCAGCATGGTCTCAGGGAATTAACCAATAATACAAAACATATGAACATATGAATTATGGGTATCCCAGAAGGAGAAGAGAAGGGAAAGGGAACAGAAGGAGTGTTGAAGGAAATAATGGCTGAAAACTTCCCAAGTCTATTGAGAGAGATGGATGTACAGATCCAGGAAGCACAGTGCAACCCAAATAGTATAAATCCCAACAGGCTAACTCCAAGACATATACTTGTCAAATTGTCCAATGCTCAAGACAGCAAGAGAAAAGAGAACCATCACATACAAGGGAAGCACAATGAGATTAAGTACTGATTTCTCAGCTGAAACCATGGAGGCAAGAAGACAGTGGTATGACATAGTCAAAACTCTAAAAGAAAAAAACTTCCAGCCACGAATTCTCTATCCAGCTAAATTGGCATTCAAAAAGGATGGAGAGTTCAAAATATTCACAGATAAACAGCAATTAAGGGAGTATATCAAGAAGAAATCAGCACTTCAAGAAATACTAAAGGAATCTCTACAAGTTAAAAGGAAAAAAGAAGGGAGAGAGAGTTGGAGGAGAGTTTAAAACCAACTGAAAAGTCAAAAAGAGAAACAAAACAACATATGACATACATTAACCCAAAGAAAAAATGGCTGAAGTAAGAAATTCGTTAGGAGTAATAACACTGAATGTTAATGGATTAAATTCACCAATCAAAAGACACAGATTGGCAGAATGGATAAGAAAATATGATCCATCGATACGCTGTCTACAAGAAACGCACCTTCGGCCCAGGGATTCAAGGAGGCTGAAAGTGAATTGCTGGAAAATAATTTTAAAAGCTAACAATAGCCAAAAACGGGCAGTAGTAGCTATTCTAATATCAGACAAAATAGACTTTAAATGCAAAACTATTGTAAGAGACAAAGATGGACACTACATATTAGTAAAAGGAGTAATCTCCCAAGAAGAGAGAACAATCATCAACATTTACGCACCTAATCTGGGTGCCTCAAAATACGTGCAGACAACTCTGGAAAAACTAAGAGGAGAAATAAATTCCTCTACAATTATAGCAGGGGAATTCAACACACCATTATCATCATTAGACAGAACATCTGGGCAGAGAATCAATAAAGAATCTAAGGCACTCAACAATACATTAGAAGACTTGGACTTAGTAGACATATACAGAACACTACACCCAAATACAGCGGGATTTACATTCTTCTCGTGTGCACATGGAACATACTACAAAATAGACCACATGCTAGGCCACAAAACAACACTCAATAAATTCAGAAAGATTGAGATTATACAAAGTAATTTCTCTGACCACAATGGAATGAAGTTGGAAATCACTAAGGGCCAGAGAAACAGGTTAGGCACAAGGATATGGAAGTTAAACAACACACTCGTAGACAAACAGTGGGTCAAAGAGGAAATTTCAAAAGAAATCATAACTACCTTTAAACTAATGAAAACGACAACAAAACATATCAAAACCTATGGGATGCAGCGAAAGCAGTCCTGAGAGGGAAGTTCTTAGCCATAAATTCATATATAAAAAAAGATGAAACAGCTAAAATTGAAGATCTAACTGTACACTTGGAGGAATTGGAAAAACAACAACAAACTAAATCTAAAGGAAGCAGAAAGAAGGATATAACAAAGATTAGAGCAAAACAAAAAGAAATAGTGAATAAGAAAACCCTGGAAACAATAAACAAAACCAAAAGCTGGTTCTTCGAGAATATCAACAAAATTGACAAACCCTTAGCCAGACTAACAAAGAAAAAGAGAGAACAGATGCAAATACATAAAATAAGGAATGAGCAAGGTGATATCACAACTGACCCAACAGAAATAAAGAGTATAATAAGAGGATACTTTAAAAGATTATATGCCAACAACAATGACAATTTAGAGGAAATGGACAAGTTTCTAGAAACCCACAAACAGCCAACATTGGTGAAAAAAAATAGATGAACTCAACAGTCCAATTACAAGTAAAGAGATAGACTCAGTCATTAAAAACCTCCCAACTATGAAGAGTCCAGGAACAGATGGCTTCACAGCTGAATTCTACCAAACGTTCTGGAAAGAGCTAACACCAATTCTGCTTAAGCTCTTCCAAAAAATAATAGAGGAAGGAATATTATCTAACTCATTCTATGATGCCAACATGACCCAAATACCAAAACCAAATAAAGATACCAAAAGAAAGGAAAATTACAGACCAATTACTCTAATGAACCTAGATGCTAAAATCCTTAACAAAATACTTGCTAATCGCATTCAACAACATATCAAAATGATTATACACCATGACCAAGTGGGTTTCATCCTGGGTATGCAAGGATGGTTCAATATAAGAAAATCAATAAATGTAATACACCACATCAACAGGTTGAAAGAAAAAAATCACATGATCAACTCTATAGATGCAGAAAAAGCATTCGACAAAATACAGCACTGTTTCCTCATAAAAACACTACAAAAGATAGGAATAGATGGAAACTTTCTTAAAATGATAAAGGGTATATATGAAAAACACAAAGCTAACATCATTTTCAATGGTGAAATGCTAAAAGCCTTCCCTCTGAGATCGGGAACAAGACAATGATGCTCACTATCACCACTCCTATTTAACATTGTCTTAGAAGTACTTGCAAAGGCACTGAGACAAGGAAAGGAAATAAAAGGGATCCAGATTGGAAAAGAAGAATTAAAAATTTCATTATTTGCAGATTACATGACCTTATACATAGAAAGCCCTGAGAAATCTACAACAAGGCTTCTAAAAATTATAAAGGAGTTCAGTAATGTTGCAGGCTATAAGATCAACACTCAAAAATCAGTGGCATTTCTGTACACCAATAATGATCAAACTGAGGGTGTAATCAGGAAAAAATAACCTTTACAATAGTAAATAAAAGAATCAAATACCTAGGAATAAGTTTAACTAAAGATATAAAGGACTTATATACAGAAAACTACACAACACTGTTAAAGGAAATCAAAGAAGACTTAAATAAATGGAAAAATATTCCCTGTTCATGGATAGGAAGACTAAACATCATCAAGATGTCTTTCCTACCCAAAATAATCTACAGATTTAATGAAACCCCAATAAAAGTCAACACTATATTTTTTAAGGAACTGGACAAACTAACCACAAAATATATTTGGGGAGGCAAGAGGCCTCAAATTGCCAAAGATATATTGAAAAAGATAAATGAAGTTGGAGGTATCACACTACCTGACTTTAAAACATACGACAAAGCTACAGTGATCAAAACTGCGTGGTATTGGCACAAGGATAGACCTACTGACCAATGGAACCGAATTGAGAGTTCTGATATAGATATTTGACAAGGCCATGAAGCCCACTCACTTGGGAGAGAATGGCCTCTTTAACAAGTGGTGCTTGGAGAACTGGATATCCCTATCCAAAAGAATGAGAGAAGAATAACACCTCACACCTTATACAAAAATCAACTCAAGATGGATCAAAGATCTAAATATAAGAGCCAAAACCATAAAGACCTTGGAAGATAATGTAGGGAAGCATCTACAGGACCTTGTAATAGAAAATGGTTTCATGAACTTCACATCCAAAGCACGAGCAGCTAGAGAAAAAATAGAGAAATGGTATCTCCTCAAAATTAAACACTTCTGCACCTCAAAGGATGTTATTAAGAAAATAAAAATGCAGCCTACCCAATGGGAAAAAATATTCGGCAACCATATATCTGATAGGAGCCTAATATCCTGCATTATAAAGAAATCCTACACCTAGAAAATAAAAGGACAAACAACCCATTTGAAAAAATGGCCTTAAAAGACACTTCTCCAAGGAAGAAATTCAAATGGATAAAAAGCACATGAAAAAATGTGCAACATCGCTTGCTATCAGGGAAATGCAAATCAAAACTACAATGAGATACCATCTTACACCCATCAGAATGGCAACTATTAAAGAAACAGGAGACACTAAATTTTGGAGAGGATGTGGAGGAATAGGAACCCTCAACCACTGCTGGTGGGACTGCGGTATAGTCCAGCCACTGTGGAGGACAGTTTGGTGGTTCCTCAGAAAACTAACAACAGATCTTCCATATGATCCAGCAATTCCACCGCTGGGTATATACCCAGAAGAACTGAAAGCAAAGACACAAACAGATATATGCACACCAATGTTCATAGTGGCATTGTTCACCATTGCCAAAAGTTGGAATCAGCCCCGGTGCCCATCAACAGACGAATGGATAAGCAAAATGTGGTACATACATACAATGGAATATTACTCAGCTGTACGAAGGAACAAAGTGCTAACTCATGGAATAACGTGGATGAATCTTTAATACCTTATGTTGAGTGAAGGAAGCTAGGCTCTTAAGGATGAACAGTATATGACCTCACTGATCTGAACTGAGGTAAGTGAGCAGTCTCTGAGAACCATTTTCTGAAAGATAAGTTAACAAAGAAGAGTAAGAGAAGAGCAGGCTTTGAGCCATAACCCATATGGACATAATCTATGGTAAAGGGATAGAGTGTAGTTGCATGTTGGGGGATGGGACAGATGAGTGGTGGTGTTCCTGGTTTTGGTTGTGCAGCACTGGCAGGGGTGGATTAGGACTGTCAGGTACAAATCCTCAGGGCATGTAACTGTGAATCTTGACATTCCATGGGTATTAAGAGGGTGGTATCATGGGTCCTGGGGGGCTGGGGGGGAGGGAACTGTCAAGATCTAATGGGGTGTTTGGTGGTCATGGGGAAGGTTTCTCATTACCTTATAGTAATGTACACAGGACATGGTAAATATCAAAATTATTAAACTGTATCATCTAATTTGTAAACTATACTGTAAATCATTGACAATGTTTAGTTGCTATATTTTTCTATCTGTATAACATTTATAACAATGCTAACATTCAAAAAAAAAGGGGGGGTTAATATACAGTGGAGAAGGTGGGGTGGTTTGGTATCGGGGAGTCTCCGGCACTCCGTGTGTGACTTTGCTGTGACCTAAAATTTCTTTGAAAATCAAATGAAAAATTGGGAGGCAATGGGGATTGTGAGGGGGAAGATGTCACGGCACACCAGACATCCGATAACACAGTGATAAAAGGAAGGAAAGGAAAAAAAAGAGAAAGGAAAATCCGATAACACAGTGATAAAAGGAAGGAAAGGGAAAAAAAAGAGAAAGGAAAAAAAATGAATATATATATATATATATATATATATATATGGCATTTCCTTTGCCTTTTTGCCCATTTTTTGAATGTCCCAATCTGCTAGTTATATTTTATTTTGTTTTTTTTTGTTTGATTATTGTTTTTTTCCTTCTCTTTTCTTTTATTTTCCCCCTGAGTTGCATTATGTTTGTCTCTTGCATGTAAGCTTATCATAATTGTTTCTTTTTCATAGTAAGTGTATTTGATTATTTTATGGACTACATGTTCATGGAGGATTTGGATCACAGAAGGGTTACAATGGGTACTGCAGGGGATTATTGGTGTGGGGTGTCTGGGAGGGGGTTTCATGGGAATTAGTTCATCTGAATATACATGAAAGATATACAAAATCTTTCAAAAGTTCAAAAGATGGGGCATGGTCACCATGGGTGGACATTCACACAATAAATGAGGGAATCTGAATTCCTAGCCTGGAGAGCTCTGCCACAGTCTCCAAGGGAGCAGCAATAGTCCTCTGAGTGCAGGGACAGTGTCTGTCAAAAGAGGATGACCCGCTGATGTGTTCTTTTTATTGAATACTACCCTTGTGAGTCTTTGCTCTTGTAACTGAGACTTAGACTGCAGTTGTCAGATGCCTAAGGGTTGCCACCTGGGAGCCTCCTTGTTGCTCAAATGTGGCCTCTCTCTAAGCCAAACTCAGCATATGATTGCATTACCTTCCCCCCAACGTGGGACAAGACTCCCAGGGATGAGCCTCCCTGGCAACGAGGGATTAATACCAAGTGCCAACTGGCAACACAACTGGAAAAAGACTTTGAATTAAAGGTGGAAAAGGTAAAGACAAATGAGTTCAAGTGGCTAAGAGACTTCAAAGAGAGTCGGGAAGTCATCCCAGCGGTAACTCTTATGTAAACCTCAGTAGGATCTCATAGAATATCTAAGTGCCTATCACCCCACACAGAGGGGCTCCTGAGAGCTCTGGAGACATCAGGTCCTATATAAGTGGGGATAGACCAAGAGACTGATGCCTTGTCAGTGGGCTCTATTTTGATATCTGTGCTCCTGAGAGTGACAGAGTTGGACTCACATAAGTCCTCCCTGCACATGGTTCATCAGTCCCTTCTATTCGAACCTATATGTGATGCTAAAGTTTTTAGATATACTTCCAAAGACTGGAGCCTCTGGCCTACCTATGTGCCAGGTGTGCATGGAATCTCGTTGGAGCTGCAACTCCTACCCTACAGCTCAATGGACTCATCCAAGTCACCTGGGGAGGAGACAATGATGGGCAATGGCAATCCTAGGGAATGGAGAGGGCCTGCATCTGCAGGCAGGATCATCCCACCCACCATATCCATGGGATATAAGCCCTCTCTCACTTGGAGGTGGAGTGGACATCACCATCCCTGTCCCCTCAGGATTGGGGGAAGAACTATGGACTAGAGTGGACTTGATGGTATTCTCTTGTTCACATATGGTGATTCTAGCAATGGAAGAA
The DNA here is from genome assembly GCA_026826555.1 of Tolypeutes matacus. Lineage (NCBI taxonomy): Eukaryota > Metazoa > Chordata > Mammalia > Cingulata > Chlamyphoridae > Tolypeutes > Tolypeutes matacus. The sequence goes on from JAKSZT010054539.1 coordinate 87,471, forward strand.
ATTATAACAATGAGGTGGAGCCAGTGGCCACTTGACACTTTTGGGGCAGGGAGGGGACAAGTAGTTTAAATACAGGGGCTTCTTTGGGATTTGGAGGTTATCCTGAGTACCTTTGTGGCAACGGATGTAGGCCATTTAAATCAGCACACACCACTCAGACCTGTGTGAGAGAGAGTGTGGTCTACGGTGTGAACTGTGGTCTATGGTTAGTGGCAAGGCCCCAGGATGTGTAAGTCCATTGAGGGTGGTGGGCCACACTTGTGGGAGATGTTTGTGTGGGATGTGGTGGGAGGTGTGGGAGGTGGGCAACATGGGAATCCCAGTGGTTTCCGTGTAATATTTTGGATATCTAAGCACCTCTTAAAATATATTTATATATATACATAAATAACATTTTCATAAGCAAATGCACATATATGGATATATATTTATATATCATTTTGCAAATGTTGGTGTGTGTTGTGAAAATTTTGATTTTTACCCACAATTAAAAAATAAAGTTGTGAAACACAGAAGAGATACTTGTTTCCTTCACTGCTATGCACTTCTTTTCACTTAAAATCAATGTCAAACATTGCTTTTGCCTAATGCTATGTCAGTCCTGTACTTCCTTCACTTTTGAAATTTAAGTAAGATTCTTGTTTCATTTGCTGCTCTGCATGTGTTTTCACTTACAGTCAACTGCAAAACCCTGGTTTACCTAATACTCTGTGAATGCAATCAATTTTTCAGTTTTAATATTGAAGAAAGAATCTTGTTTCATTGGCTACTTTGCTTTTGTTTTCACTTTCAATGTCAATATGCTTGTTAAACCTAATACACTGAGAATCCAACTGTTTCTTCAAGTTGTGTAAACTAAGGAAGTTTCTTTTTCATTCAGTGCTATGCATTTGTTTTCACTTACAATCAATGACAAAACAATGGTTTACCTAACACTCTTGGAATGCAGTAGATTCTTCAGTTGGGAAAACTAAGCAATTTACATTTTTAAATGAATGTTATGCACTGGTTTTAAATTACAGTCAGTGATAAATCAGTTGTGATATCTAACCTTCTGTGAATACAGCAGTTTCTTCAGTTGTGAAAACTAAGGAAGTTACTTATTTAATTGGCTGCAACACACTAATTTTCACTTACATTCAATATCAAAACACTTCTTTGACCTAATGCTCTGTGAATGAAGGAAGTTCTTCAGTTTTCAAAATTAAGGAATTTGCTTTTTTTAAATTGCCTACTACACACTTGTTTTCGCTTACAATCATTTCCTTAACACTAGTTTTATGTAATGCTCTGTGAATGCATGATGTTCTTCAGTTTTGAATTCCAAGCAGGTAGTTTAATTTGCTGCTATGTACTTGTTTTCACTTACATCCAATGTCAAACCCTGGTTTTACCTAACACTCTGTGAATGAAGGTGTTTCTTCAATTTTCAAAAATTAAGCAAGGTACTTGTTTAATAGGATACTATTCACTTCTCACTTACAATCAATGAAAAAACACTGCTTTCATCTTTGTGAATGTAAGTGGCTCTTCAGTTTTGAAAACTTAGGAAGGTACTCATTTAACTGCCTGGTACACAGTTCTTTTCACTTACAATCAATGTCAAAATGGTGGCTTTACCTAATGATATGTGAATGCAGGAGTTTATTCTGTTGTGAAAATTAAGCATGTTACTTCCTTAATTGGTTGCCTTGCACTTGTTCTCACAATCAGTGAAAGAACACTGGTTTTATCCTAGGCTTTGTGAATGTAATTGGTCTTCAGTGTGGAAAAGTATGCAAGTTATTCATTTAATTGCCCGCTGTACACTTCTTTCCACTTACAATCAATGTCAAAACACTGGTTTTACTTAATGCTCTGTGAATGCAGTAGGTTTTTTTGTTTTGAATTCTAAGCAAGTTACTTGAGTTATATCCTGGTATGTATTCCACTTACAATCAATGCCAAAACAGTTGTGTTACGTAATGCTCTATGAATGCAGGTGGTTCTTCAGTTCTGAAAACTAAGCAAGCTACTTAGGTATTTGACTGTTACACACTCTTTTTCACTGACAGTCAATGACAAAATTCTGGTTTTACCTAATACTTATGAACTCAGTATTTTCTTCAGTTCTGAAAACCACGCATGCTATTTTTCCATTTGGTGCCATGCCTTTGTTTTTGCTTACAACTAATGTCAAAACCATGGTTTTGCCTAATGCTCTGTGAATAAAGGACGTTCTTCAGTTTTCAGAAAATTTGGAAAGTGCTTGTTTAATAGGATACAATTCATTTGTTTTCACTTACATTCAATGTCAAAGCAGTGATGATACCTATGATTTTTGTATGCAGGCATTTCTTCACTTGTGAAAACCAAGCAAGACTTTGTTCAGTTGGCTGCTATGCACTTGTTTTCACATACAATAAATATCAAAACTCTGGTTTTGCCTGACAATCTGTAAGTGAAGGAGGTTCTTCAGTTTTGAAATATGGAAATTACTTCTTTACTGGTTCCTTTGCCACTTGTTTTCACTTACAATCAATGTCAAAACACTGATTTTACCTAATCCTCTGTGAATTCAGTACGTGCTTCCATTTTGAAAATGAAGCAAATTACTTGTTTAATTGGCTGTTATACAATTGTTTTCACTTACAATGTCAATATGATATTTTTAACTAATATTTGAGAATGCAGTTGTTTCCTCAAGCTGTGTAAACTAAGCAAGTTCTTTTTCATACGGTGCTATGCACTTGTTTTCACTTAAAATCAATGGCAAAACAATGGTTTACCTAATTCTCTTGGAATGCAGTAGATTCTTCAGTTGTGAAAACCAAACAATTTACTTTTTAAATGACTGCTACACACTTGTTTTCACTTGCAGTCGATGTCAAATAAGTTGTGATACCTAAGACCTTGTGAAAGTAGGAGTTTCTTCAGTTGTGAAAACTAAGCATGTTAATTCTTTAATTGGATGCTATGCACTTGTTTTAACTTACAAGCAATGTCAAAACCAAAGTTTTAAAAAATATTCCAGGAGTGCAGGTGTTTCTACATTTGTGAAATCTAAGGAACTTGTTTTCTTAATTGGCTGCTACGAACTTGTTTTCACTTATCTTCAATATCAAAACTCTTGTGTGACCTATTGCTCTGTGAATGAAGGAGATTCTTCAGTATTGAATAATAAGAAAGTTGTTTGTTTAATTGCCTGCTATACAATTGTTTTCATTTACAAACAATGTCAAAACACTGTTTTTTACCTAATGTTCTGTGAATGCATGAGTTTCTTCAAGTTTGAATTCCAAGCAAGTAGTTTAATTTGCTGCTTTGCACTTGTTTTCACTGACAAACAATGTAAAAATCCTCATTTTACTTAACCCTCTGTGAATGAAGGAGGTTCTTCAATATTCAAAAATTAAGCAAATTGTTTCATTAATAGTATACTATTCACTGCTCACAATCAATGAAAAGACACTGGTTTTACCTAATGATTTGTGAATGTAAGTGGTTCTTCAGTTTTTGAAAACTAAGCAAGTTACTCAATTACCTGCTTCAAATTTCTTTTCATTTACAATCAATTTAAAAGCTGTGGTGATATGTAAGATTCTGTAAATGCAGTCATTTCTTCACTTGTGAAAAGCAAGCAAGTCCTTGTTTAATTGGCTGCTATTCAATTGTTTTCACATACAATAAATATCAAAACACTGGATTTCCTAATGCTCTGTCAATGTAGGGGGTTCTTAAGTTTTGAAATCTAAGCAAATTACTTGTGCTAGGGCACTTGTTTTCACTTACAATCAATGTAAAAATACTGGTTTTACCTAATTCTCTGTGAATGCAGTACATTCTTCAGTTTTGAAAACTAAGCAAGTGACATGTTTATTTGGATGCTATGCACTCGTTTTCACTTACAATGTCAATATCCTGGTTTTACATAATATGCTGACAATGCAGTTGTTTCTTCAAGTTGTGAAAACTAAGCAAGTTACTTTTACATTGGATCCTATGCACTTGTTTTCATTTACCATCAATGACAAAAAATGCATTAGCTAATGCTCTTGGTATACACTAGTTTTTTCAGTTGGCATAAATAAGCGATTTACTCATTAAATGAATGCTAAACACTTATTTTCATTACAGTCAATGGAATATCAGTTGTGATACCTAACACACTTTGAATGCAGTAGTTTCTTCAGTTGTGACAACTCAGCATGTTCCATCCTTAATTAGCTGCTTTGTGCTTGTTTTAATTTACAACCAACGTCAAAACCATGGTTTTACCTAACATTTTGGGAATTCAGTAGCTTTTTCATTTATGAAAACTAAGGAAGCTATTTCTTTATTTGGCTGGTATACACTTTTTTCACTTACATTCAATATCAAAATCATTGTTTTACCTAACGCTCTGTGAATGGATGAAATTCTTCAGTTTTCATAAATTAAGGAAAATACTTGTTCAATAGGATATTATTCACTTCTTCTCACTTACAATCAATGAAAAAAACACTGGTTTTACCTAACAATTTGTGCATGTAAGTGGTTCTTCAGTTTTGAAAACAAAGCAAGTTACTCATTTAATTGTCTGCTTCACACTTCTTTTCACTTACAATCAATGTCAAAGCCATGATGATACATAATTTTCTGTGAATGCTGTCATTTCTTCACTTGTCAAAACTAAACAAGCCCTTGTTTAATAGACTGCTATGTCCTTGATTTTATGTACAAGATATATCAAAACACTGGCTTTACCTAAGGCTCTGTGTATATAGGAGGTTCTTCAGTTTTTAAAACTAAACAAATTGCTTCTTTATTTGCATGTTTTAGAACTTGTTTTCACTTACAATCAATGTCAAAACACTGGTTTTACTTAATGGTCTGTGAATGCAGTACGTTCTTCAGTTTCAAAACTAAGCTAGTTACTTTTTCATTGTGTGCTATGCACATGTTTTCACTTACAATCAATAATAAAGAATGGTTCCCTAATGCTATCCTTTTGCAGTAGTTTCTTTTGTTGGTAATCTAAGTAATTTACTTCTTTAAATGACTGCTACACACTTATTTTGAAAACTAAGCAAGTTGCTTTTTAATTGCCTGATATACCCTTGTTTTCACTTATAATCAATGTCAAATCACTGGTTTTACTTAATCGTCTGTGAATGGGTAGCTTATTCTCTTTTAAATTCTTATCAAGTTACTTGTGCTTTTGCCAGTATTTCTTCTCACTTAAAATCAATTCCAAAATAATTGCTTTACCTAAAGCTCTATGAATGCAGGAGGTATTTTTTTATTGAAAACTAACTAAGTTACTTGTATAATTGACTGTTACACACGTTTTCACTCACTATCAATGTCAAAATGCTGGCTTTACCTAACATTTTGAATTAAATTTTTTCTTCAGTTGTGAAAACAAACTGAGTTACTTTTTCATTTGTTGCTATGCATTTGCTTTCACTTACAACCAGTCAAAACCATGGTTTTATCATACATTCTGGGAATGCAGTCGTTTCTTAATTTGTGAAAGCTAAGGAAGTTATTTCTTTTATAGTCAGCTATGCTCTTGTTTTCACTTACATTCATTATCAAAACCCTTCTTGGACCTAATGCTCTGTGAATGAAAGTGGTACTTCAGTTTTGAAAACTAAGCAAGTTCCCTGTTTAATTGCCTGCTGCACACTTGTTTTCACTTACAATCAATGTCAAAACACTGGTTTCACCTAATGCTCTGTGAATGCATGAGGTTCTTCAGTTTTGAATTCCAAGCAAGTAGTATAATTTCCTGCTATGCATTTCTTTTCACTTACAACCAAAATCAAAGCCCTATTTTAAACTAACACTCAGTGAATGTAGGAGGTTCTTCAATTTTCTACAGTTAAGCAAGGTACTCATTTAAAAGGATACTATTAACATCTTCTCAATTACAATTAAGGAAAAATCACTGATTTTAACTTTCTGAATATAAGTGGTTCTAATGTTTTTAAAACTATGCAAGTTAATCATTTAATTTCCTGCTACACACTTCTTTTCTGCTTATAATCATTGTTTAAATGGTGTTTTTCCCAAATGCTCTGTGAATGTAGGAGTTTCTTCAGTTTTGAAAACTAGGCACATTATTTCCTTAATTGGTTGCTTTGCACATGTTCTCATAATCAATGGAAAAACACTGGTTTTATTTAATGCTTTATGAATGTAAGTGGTTCTTCAGTTTGGATGCAAGTTACACATTTAGTTGCCTGCTGCACACTTTTCAATTAGAATCAATGTCAAAACCCTGGTTTTCCCTATTCCTCTGGAATGCAGTAGGTTATTTGGTTTTGAATTCTAAGCAAGTTACTTGTGTTATTTCCTGGTGTTTATTCTCACTTAAAATCAATGCCAAAGCAGCGTTTTTCCATAATCCATTATGAATACAGGAGATCTTTCAGTTTGAAATCTAAGCAAGTTACTTCTGGAATTGGCTGTTATGCACTAGTTTTTGCTTACAATCTATGTCAAAATGCTGGTTTTATCTAATAGTTGTGAATGCAGTAATTTCTTTAGCTGCAAAGCAAAGCAATTTACTGTTTCATTAGGTGCTATGCACTTGTTTTCACTTACAGTGTCAATATGCTGCTTCTACCTAATATGCTGAGAATGCAATTGTGCCTTCTAGTTGTGTAAACTAAGAAATTTACTTTTTCATTGGGTGTTATGTGCTTGTTTTCACTTAGAATCAATGACAAAACAATTGTTTACCTAAAGCTCTTGGAATGCTCTACTTTCTTCAGTTGCAGAAACTAAGTAACTTTCCTCTTTAAATGATTGTCATGCACTTGTTTTTACTTAAAATCAATGACAAATCAGTTGTGACACCTACACTCTGTGAATGCAGTAGTTTCTTCAGTTGTGAAAAGTAAACACATTATGTCTTTAATTGGATATTTTGCACTTGTTTTAACTTAAAACCAATGTCAAAACCATGGTTTACCTATTGTTCTGGGAAAGCAGTATTTTCTTCATTTGTGAAAACTAAAGAATTTATTTAATTGGCTGCTATGCACTTCTTTTCACTTGCAGTCAATATCAAAACACTTGTTTAACTTAATCCTCTGTGAATGAAGGAGGTTCTTCAGTTCTGAAAACCAAGCAAGCTGCTTGTTTAATTGCCTGCTACACACCTGTTTTCAATTACAATCAAAGTCAAAATGGTGGTTTTACCTAACACTCTTTAAATGCTGTAATTTATTCAGTTGTGAAAACTAGGCACATTACTTCCTTAATTAGGTGCTTTGCACTTGTTCTCACTTACAATCAATGAAAAACACTGGCTTTAACTAACGCTTTGTTGATGTAAGTGTTCTTCAGTTTTGAAAACAAAGCAAATAACTTCTTTATTTGGCTGCTACAGCACTTGTTTTGACTTCATTCGGTGTCAAAATACTGTTTTTTTCCTATTGTCTTGTGAATGCAGTATGTTATTCACTTTTGAGCACTAAGCAAGTTACTTATTTAATTGACTGCTATGCACTTGTTTTCAATTACAATCAATGTCAAAACACTGGTTTTACCTAATGCTCTGTGAATGTGGTATGTTCTTCAGGATTGAAACTTATGCACATTACCCATTTAATTGCTTGCTTCTTATTTCTTTTCACTTACAATCAATATGAATGCAGTCATTTCTTCACTTTTGAAAGCCAAGCAAGAACTTGATGAATTGGCTGTTATGCGCTTGTTTTCTCATACAATAAATATCAAAGCACTGGTTTTAACTATTGATTTGTGAATGTAAGTTGTTCTTCAGTTTTGAAAACTAAGCAAGTTACTCATTTAATTGCCTGCTACACAATTTTTTTTCACTTACAATCAATGTCAAAAGGATGGTTTTCAAGGCTCTGTTCATGCAGAGCTTTCTTCAGTCATGAAATCTAAGTACATTACTTCCTTAATTGGCTGCTTTGTACTTGTTCTCACAATCAATGAAAAAACACTGTTTTCACCAAATGCTTTGTGAATTTAAGTAGTTCTTCAGTTTGGAAAACTATGCAAGTTCCTCATTTAATTGCCTGCTACAAAATTCTATTCACTTCTGATCAATGTCAAAGCACTGGTTTTACTTAATGCTCTGTGAATGCAGTTATTCTGTTTGAATTCTAATCAAGTTACTTGTGTTATTTGTTGATATTTATTCTCATTTACAATCAATGCCAAAACAGTGGTTTTACCTAATGCTCTATGAATGCAGGATGTTCATCAGTTTTGAATACTAAGCAACTTACTTGTTTAATTGGCTGCAAGGGAGTTGTTTTCACTTACAATGTCAATTTGCTGGTGTTACCTAATACTCTGGGAATGCAGTTCTTTCTTCATGTTGTGAAAATAAGCAAGTTTCTTTTTAATTGGTTACTATGCACTTGTTTTCACTTACAATAAAGGACCAAACAATGGTTTCCTAATATTGTTGGAATGCAGAAGATTCTTCTGTTGGGAATACTAAGCAATTGCATTCTTTAAATAAATGCTATGCACTTGTTTTCACTTAAAGTCAATGGCAAATCAGTTTTGAAACCTAGCACTCTGTGAATGCAGTACTTTCTTCAGTTGTGAAAACTAAGCTTATTACTTCTTTAATTGTGTGCTATGTAGTTGTTTTAACTTTCAAAAAATTCGAACATCATGGTTTTTCCTAACATTCTGGGAATGCAGAAGTTTCTTCATTTTTGAAAACTAAGGAAGTTATTCCTTTAATTGGCCCCTACACACGTTTTCACTTACATTCAAAGTCAAATCACTGGTTTTACCTAATGCCTTCTGAATGCATGAGGTTTCAGGTTTGAAATTCAAGAAAGTAGTTTCATTTGCTGTTATGCACTTGTTTTCACTTACAACCAATGTCAAAACCCTGTTTTTACTAAACACTCTGTGAATGAAGGAGGATCTCCAGTTTTCAAAAATTATGCAAGGTACATTTTTAATAGGATGCTCTTCACTTCTCACTTACAATCATTGAGAAAACACTGGTGTTAGCTTTGTGAATGTAAGTGGTTCTTCAGTTTTGAAAGCCATGGAAGTTACTCCATTAATTGCCTGCAACACACTACTTTTCACTTACAATCAATGTCAAATGGTGATTTTACCTAATGCTCAGTGAATGCCGGAGTTTCTTCAGTTGTGAAATCTAGGCACATTGCTTCCTTAATTGGCTGCTACGCACATATTCTCACAATCAATGAAAAAATACTGCTTTTACTTAATGCTTTGTGAATGTAAGTGATTCTTCAGTTTTGAAAACTAAGCAAGTTACACATTCAATTGCCTACTGCACACTTCTTTTCAATTACAACCAATGTCAAAGCATTGGTTTTACCTAATGCTCTGTGAATGCAGTAGGTTACTGTGATATTAATTCTAAGCAAGATACTCGTGTTATTTGCTGGTATTTTTCTCACTTGCAAAAAATGCCAAAAGAGTGATTTTTCCTAAGTCTCTATGAATGCAAGAAGTCTTTCAGTTTTGAAAACTAAGCAAGTTACTTTTATAATTGACTGTTATGTACTTGTTTTCATTTGCAATCAATGTAAAATGCTGGTTTTGTCTAATACTTATGAATGCAGTAATTTCTTCAGTTGTGAAAACTAAGCAAGTTAATTTTTCATTTGATTCTATGCACTTGTTTTCACTTACAATGAAGGTCAAAACCCTGGTTTTACCTAACACTTTGTGTTTGAAGGGGTTTCTTCAGTTGTCAAAAATTAAGGAAGGGACTTATTTAATTGGATACTGATCAGTTGTTTTCACTTACATCAATGTCAAAAAAATAATTTTACCTACACTGTAAATTCAAGAGTTTATTCAGTTCTGAAAACTTGACATGTTACTTCTTTAATTGACTGATTTGCACTTGTTGTCACTTACAATCAATGAAAAAACGGTGGTTTAATCTAACACTTTGTGAATGTAAGTGGATTTCAGTTTTGAAAACTCAGCAAGTTACTCATTTAATTGCCTGCTTCTCACTTCTTTTCAATTACAATCAATGTCAAAGCAGTGATGATACATAAGATTCTGTGCATACCATCATTTCTTCACTTATGAATACCAAGCAAGTCCTTGTTTAATTGGCAGCTATGCACTGGTTTGCACATACAATACATATCAAAACACTGATTTTTCCTAATGCTCTGTGAATGTAGGCAGTTTTCCAGTTTTGAAAACTAAACAAATTACTTCTTTATTTGGCTGCTATGGCACATGTTTTCACTTACAATTAATGTCAAAACACTGGTTTCACCTAATGCTCTGTGAATGCAGTATTTTCTTCAGTTTTGAAAACTATGCAAGTTTCTTGTTTATTTCATTGCTATGCACTAGTTTTCACTTACAATGCCAATAAGCTGGTTTTATGTATTATGCTGAGAATGCAGTTCTTTCATCATGTTGTGACAACTAAGCCAGTTACTTTTTCTTTGGGTGCTATGAACTTGTTTTTACTTACAATCAGTGACAAAACAATGGTTTACCTAACACTCTTGGAATGCAGTAGTTTCTTCAGTTGGGAAAACTAAGCATTTTACTTCTTTAAATGACTGCTATGCACTTGTTTTCATTTACAGTCAATTGCAAAACAGTTTTGATAACCAGCACTCTTTGAATGCAGCAGTTTCTTCAGTTGTGTAAAGTAAGCATGTTACTTTTTTAATTAGTTGCTGTGCATTTGTTTTCACTTACATTCAATATCAAAAGCACTTGTTTAACCTAATGCTCTGTGAATGAAGGAGTTTCTTCAGCTTTGAAAACTAAGCAAGTTGCTTGTTTAATTGCCTCCTAAACACTTGTTTTGACTTACAATCAATGTCAAAACACTGTTTTTACCGAATGCTCTGTGAATGAGTGAGGAGCTTCAGTTTTGAATACCAACCAAGTAGTTGAATTTGCATCTATGCACATTTTTTTCACTTACACCTATGTCAAAACCATGGTTTTACCTAACACTCTATGAATGAAGGAGGTTTTCAATTTTCAAAAATTAGGGAAAGCACTTGTTTAATAGGATACTATTTATTTCTTCTCACTTACAATCAATGAAAAAATGTTTCTTTTATCTAATGCTTTGTGAAAGTAAGTGGTTCTCTAGTTTTGAAAACTAAGCAAGTAACTCATTTAATATTCTGCTTTAAACTTCTTTTCACTTACAATCAATGTCAAAGCATTAGTGATACATAAGATTCTGTGAATGTAGTCATTTTTTCACCTGTGAAAACCAAGGGAGTCCTTGTTTAATTGGCTGCTATGCACTTGTTTTCACATACAATAAATATCAAAACATTGGTTTTACCTAACGATCTGTGAATGTAGGAGATTCTCCAGTTTTGAAAACTAAGCATGTTACTTTTTATTTGACTGCTATGGCACTTGCTTTCACTTGCAATCAATGTCAAAACACTGATTTTACATAAAGCTCTGTGAATGCAGTAGATCCTTCAGTTTTGAAAACTAAGCAAATAGTTTAACTTGCTGCTTTGACCTTCTTTTCACTTACAACCAATGTAAAAACTCTGGTTTAACCTACTACTCTGTGAAAGAAGGAAATTCTTAAATTTTCAAAATTATTTAAGGTACTTGTTTAATAGAATACTATGCACTTCTCACTTACAGTTAGTGAAAAATCATTGCTTTTACCTTTGTGAACGTAAGTACTTCTTCTGGTTTGAAAACTAAGCTAGTTACTTGTTTAATTGCTTGCTGCACAGTTCTTTTCACTTTCAATCAAAATCAAAGCACTGGTTTAACCTATTGCTTTGTGAATGCAGTAGGTTATTCTGTTTTGAATTCTAAGAAAGTTGCTTCTGTTATTTGCTGGTATTTATTCTCATTTGCAATCAATGCCCAATCACTGCTTTTATGTAATGCTCTGTAAATGTAGGAGGTTCTACAAGTTTAGAAAACTAAGCAAATTACTTCTTTTATGGCAGCTATGGTACTTCTTTTCACTAACAATCAGTGTCAAAACACGGTTTTACCTAATGCTCTGTGAATGCAGTACATTCTTCATGTTTGAAAACTAAGCAATTTACATGTTTAAGTGGCTGCAATTCATTTGTTTTCACTTACAATGTTAATATATTGTTTTCCCCTAATACACAGAAAATGCATTTGTTTCTTCAAGTTGTGAAAACTAAACAAATTACAGTTTCATTGGGTGTTATGCACTTGTTTTCCCTTATAATCAATGACAAAACAATGGTTTACATAATGCTTTTGGAATGCAGTGGTATCTTCAGTTGGGAAAACTAAGCAATTTACTTATTTAAATGACTGCTATACACTTGTTTTAACTTACAATCAAAGGAAAATCAACTGTGATACCTAACAATTTGTGAATGCAGTAGTTTCTTCAGTTTTGAAAATGAAGCATGTAACTTCTTTAATTGGCTATTCTGCACTTGTTTATGTTTACAACAAATGTAAAAACCATGAATTTACCTAACATTCTGTGATTGCAGTAGTTTCTACATTTCTGAAAACTTAGGAAATTATTTCTTTAATTGGCTGCTAAGCACTTGATTTCACTACATTCAATATCAAAACACTTCTTTGATATAATGCTCTGTAAATGAAGGAGATTCTTCAGTTTTGAAACCTAAGCAAGTTGCTTGCTTAATTGCCTGCTACACACTTGTTTTCACTTACTGTCAATGTCAAAAAATGGATTTAACCTAATGCTCTTGAAAGCACTAGGTTCTTCAGTTTTGAATTCCAAGGAAGTAGTTTAATATGCTGCTATTCCTTTGTTTTCACTTAAAACCAATGTCAAAACCCTTGGTTTACCTAACACTATGTGAATAAAGGAGGTTATTAAATTTTCAGAAGTTAAGCAAGCTACCTGCTTATTAGGATAATCTTCACTTCTTCTCACTAACAATCAGTGAAATTAAACACTGGTTTTACCTAATGCTTCGTGAATGGAAGTGGTTTTTAAGTTTTGATAACTAAGCAAGTTACTCATTTAATTGCCTTCACCCTTCTTTTCACTTACAATCAATGTCAAAGCAGTGGTGATACAAAAGATTCTGTGAATGCACTCCTTTCTTCACTTGTGAAAACCAAGGAATTCCTTGTTTAATTGCTTGCTATGCACTTGTTTTCACATACAATAAATATCAAAACACTGGTTTTACTTAATACTCTGTCAAAGTAGGAGGTTCTTCAGTTTTGAAAACAAATGGAATTACCTCTTTATTTGGCTGCTATGGTACTTATTTTCACTCACAATGTCAATATGCTGACTTTACCTAATATGCTGAGAATGCAGTAGTTTATTCAGTTGTGTAAACTAAGCATGGTACTTTCTCAACTGACTGCTATGCACTTGTTTTAATGTATAACCAATGGCATATCCAGGGTTTTACCTAATGATCTGGGAATGCAGTGGTTTCTTCATTTGTGAAATTAAAGAAGTTATTTCTTTAATTGGCTGCTTTGTGTTTGTTTTCATGTACATTCAATATCAAAACACTGGTTTGACCTAATGCTCTGTGAATTAAGGAGGTCTTCAGTTTGGAAAAGTAAGCAATGTGCTTCTTTAATTGCTGGCTACACTCTTTTATTCACCGACAATCAATTTCAAAACAGGTTCTTCCTAATGCTCTGTGAATGCATGAGATTCTTCAGTTTTGAATACCAATCATGTATTTTAATTTGCTGCTATGCACTTGTATTCACTTACAATCAATGTCAAAACCCTGGTTTCACCTTACACCGTGTGAATGAAGGTGGTTCTCCAATTTTTATATATTAAGCAGGGTACTTGCTTAATAGAATATTATTCACATCTCGCTTACAATCAATAAAAAACACTGGTTTTGTATTTGTGAATGTAAGTGCTTCTTCAGTTTTGAAAACTAAGCAAGTTACTCATTTAATTGCCTGCTACCTTCTTCTTTTCACTTACACTCAATGTCAAAATGGAGGTTTTACCTAATGCTCGATGAATGCAGGAGTTTCTTCAGTTGTGAAAACTAAGCATGTTACTTCCTTAAAAGGCTGCATTGCACATGATCTCACAATCAATGATAAAACACTGGCTTTACCAAATGGTTTGTGAATGAAAGTGGTTCTTCAGTTTGGAAAATTATGCAAGTTACTCATTTAATTGCCTACTGCATACTTCTTTTCACTAACAATCAATATAAAAGCACTAGTTTTACCTCATGCTCTGTGAATGCTGTAGGTTAATCTATTTTGTATTCTAAGCAAGTTACATGTGTTATTTGCTGGTATTTGTTCTCACTTACAATCAATGCCAAGTAAGTGATTTTACCTAATGCTCTATGAATGCAGGAGGTCCTTCAGTTATGAAAACTAAGCATGTTACTTGTATAATTTGCTGTTATCCTTTTTTGTCACTTAAAATCAATGTCAAAATGCTGGTTTTACCAAATAATTATGAATGCAGTAATTTCTTTGGTTGTGAAAACTCTTCATGTTACTTTTTAATTTCATGTTAGGCACTTGTTTTCACTTACAACAAATGTCAAAATCCTGGTTTTACCTAACACTCTATGAATGAAGGAGGTTCTTGAAGTTTCAAAAATAAGCAAAGTACTTTAATAGGATACTATTCACTTCTTCTCACATACAATCAATGAAAAACACTGGATTTACCTAATGATTTGTCAATGTAAGTGGTCCTTCCGTTTTGAAATCTAAGCAAATTACTCATTTAATTCCTGCTACACACTTGTGTTCACTTACAATCAGTGTCAAAACACTGGCTTTACTTAATGCTCTTTTGATGCATGAGGTTATTCAATTTTGAATTCTGAGCAAGTTGTTTAATTTGATGCTATTCACTTATTTTCTCTTACAACCAATGTCAAAGCCCTGTTTTTACCTAACACTTTGTGAAAGAGTGAAGTTCTTCAATTGTCAAAAATTAAGCAAAGTACTTGTTTTATTGAATGCTATTTACTTCTCCAAATCAATTAAAAGTCACTGGTCTTACCTAATGCTCTGTGAATGCAGTGTGTTCTTCAGTGTTGAAAACTAAGCAATTTACTTGTTTAGTTGTCTGATATGCACTCGTTTTCACTTCAATGTCAATATGCTGATTTTACCTAATATGCTGAAAATCCAGGTGTTTCTTCAAGTTGTGAAAACTAAGCAAATGTTGGTTTCATTGGGTGCTATGAACTTGTTCTCACTTACAGTCAATGGCAAATCAGTTTTGAAACCTAACACCCTGTGAATGCAATACATTCTTCAGGTGTGAAAACTCAGCATGCTACTTCTTTAATTGGCTGCTATGCACTTGTTTTAAATTACAGCCATTGTCAATACCATGGTTTTCCCTAATATTCTGGAAATGCAGTAGTTTCTTCATTTGTGAAAACTAAGGAATTATTTCTTTAATTGGCTGTTACACACTTGTTTTCCCTTACTTTCAATATCAAAGCACTTGTTTGATCTAATTTTCTGTTAATAAGGAGGTTCTTCAGTTTTGAAAACTAAGCAAGTTGCTTGCTTAATTGCCTGCTATACACTTGTTTTTTGCTTATAATAAATGTCAAAACACTCATTTTACCTAATACTCTGTGAATGCATGAGGCTCTTCAGTTTTGAATTCCAAGAAAGTCGTTTAATTTGCAGGTGTGCATTTGTTTCCACTTATAAACAATGTCAAACCATGGTTTTACCTAACATTCTGTGAATGAAGGAAGTTCTTCAATTTTCCAAAATTAAGAAAGGTACTTGTTTTAGAGGATACTATTCACTTCTTCTCACTTACAATAAATGAAAATGCCGGTTTTACCTTTGTAAATGTAAGTGGTTCCTCAGTTTGGAAAACTATGCAAATTACACATTTAAGTGGCTGCTGCTCACTTCTTTTCACTTTCAATCAATGTCAAAACACTGGTTTTGCCTAATGCTCTGTGAATGAAGTTGGTTATTATGTTCTGAACTCTAATTAAGTCACTTGTGTTATTTGCTGGTGTTTATTCTCACTTACAATCAATACCAAAACAATGGATTTATCTAACACTCTTTGAAAGCAGAAGGTCCTTCAGATTTGAAAACTGAACAAGTTACTTTTATAATTGGATGTCATGCACTTGTTTTCACTTACAATCAATGTCAAAATGCTGTTTTTGCATAATACTTGTGAATGAAGTAGTTTCTTCAGTTGTGTAAATAAGCAGGTTACTTTTCCATTTGGTGTTACGTACATGTTTTCACTTACAATCAATGTCAAAATCCTCATTTCACATAATGCTCTGTGAAAGGAGGTTCTTCAGTTTTCAAAAATTAAGGAAGGTACTTGTGTAATAGGATACTATTCACTTGTTTCCATTTACAATTAATATCAAAATGGTGGTTTTACCTAACAATCTGTAAATGCAAGAATTTTTTCAATTGTGAAAACTAGGCACGTTACTTCATAATTGACTGCTTTGCACTTGTTTTTACAATCAATGAGAAAACCCTGCTTTTGCCTAATACTTTGTGAATGTAAGTGGTTCTTCAGTTTGGAAAACTATGCAAGTTAATCATTTAATTGCCTGCTACACACTTCTTTTCACTTACAATCAATGTCAAAGCTCTGGTTTTACCTAATGCTCTGTTAATGCAGTAGGTTATTCTGTTTTGAATTTTAAGCAAGTTACATGCATTATTTGCTGGCTTTTATTCTCATTTACAATCAATGCAAATCAGTGGTTTTATCTAATGCTCTATGAATGCAGGGTTTCATTTAGTTTTAAAAACTAAGCAAGTTTCTTTTACAATTGGCTGTTAAACACTTGTTTCCACTTACAATCAATGTCAAAATACTGGTTTTACCTAATACTTGTGAATGCAAGCATTTCTTCAGCGGTGAAAACTAAGCAAGTTGCTTTTTCATTTGGTGCTATGCACTTGTTTTCACTTACAACTAATGTCAAAACTTGGGTTTTACCTAAAGCTCTGTGAATGAAGAAGGTTCTTCTCTTTTCATATATTGTGGAAATTACTTGTTTAATATGATACAATTCACTTGTTTTAACTTACAATCAATGTCAAAACCCTGGTTTTACCTAACACTCTGTGAATGAACGTGGTTCTACAATTTTCAAAAATTAGGCAAGGTGCTTGTTGAATAGAATACTATTCACTTCATCTCACTTACAAACAATGAAAAAACTCTGCTTTTGCCTAATACTTTGTGAATGTAAGTGGTTCTTCAGTTTTGGAAACTAAACAAGTTACTTCTTTATTGGCTGCTGTGGTACTTGTTTTCACTCAAAATCATTGTCAAAACACTGGTTTTACCTAAATCTCTGAGAATGTAAGAGGTTCATCAGTTTTGATAAATTAGCAAATTACTTCTTTATTTGGTTATTATTGCCCTTGTTTTCACGTACAATCAATGTAAAAACATTGGTGTCATCTAATGCTCTGCGAATGGAGTAGGTTTTTCAGTTTTTAAAACAAACCAAGTTACTTGTTTAATTCACTACTATGCTCTTGTTTTCACTTACAATGTCAATATACTTGTTCTACCTAATATGCTGGGAATGCAGTTCTTTCTTCAAGTTGTGAAAATTAACCAACTCACCTTTTCATTGGGTGCTATGCACTTGTTTTCACAAACAATCAATGACAAAACAATGGTTTATCTAAGGCTCTGAGAATGCAGTAGATTTCTCTGTTGGAAAAACTACTCAGTTTACTTCTTTAAATGAATACTACACACTTTTTTTCACTTACAGTCAATGGCAAATCAGTTTAATACCTAACATTCTGTTACTGCAGTAGTTTCTTCAGTTGTTAAAAAACTCATGTACTTTTTAATTGGCTGCTATGGATTTGTTCTAACTAATAATCAATATCAATACCATGGTATGACCTAACATTCTGGGAATGCAGTAATTTCTTCATTTATGAAAACTAAGGAAGTTATTTCTTTAATTGGCTGCTACACACTTGTTTTCACTTACAAAAATGTCAAAGAACTGGTTTTACCTAATGAACTGTGAATTCAAGTTCTTCAATTCCAAGCAATTAGTTTAATTTGATGCTATAAACTTGTTTTCACTTAAAACCAATTTAAAAACCCTGGTTTTACCTAATGTTCTGTGAGTGAAGGAGGTTCTTCAGTTTTCAAAATTAAGGAAGACACTTGTTTAATAGGATACTATTCACTTGTTTTCACTTGCAATAAATGTCAAAACCCTGGTTTAACCTGAAATGTTGTGAATGAAGGAGGTTTGTCAATATTAAAAAATTATGCCCAATACTTGTTTAATATGACACTATTCACTTCTCACAATCAATGAAATATCACTTGTTTTATCTAAGTTTGTGAATGTAAGTGGTTCTTCAGTTCTCAAATCTAGGCAAGTTGCTTGTTAAATTGTCTGCTACACACTCGTTTTCACTTACAATCAATGTCAAATATTTTTACCTAACCCTCTGTAAATGCAGGATTTTATTCCGTTGTGAAAATGAGGAACGTTACTTCCTTAATTGTCTGCTTTGCACTTGTTCTCAGTAACAATCAATGAAAAAACACTGGCTTTATCTAATGCTTTTTGAATGTAAGTAGTTCTACAGTTTTGAAAACTAAGCAAGTTACTCATTTAGTTGCCTGCTTCACACTTCTTTTCACTGACAATCAATGTCAAAGCAGTGGTGATACATAAGATTCTGTGAATGCAGTCATTTCTTCTCTTGGGAAAACCAAGCAAGTCCACTTTCTTTTTACTGCTATGGCACTTGTTTTCACTTACAATCAATGTCAAAACCCTGGATTTACCTAATTCTCTGTGAATGCGGTACGTTATTCAATTTTGAAAACTAAGCAAGTTACTTGTTTTATGGCTGCTATGCAACTGTTTTCATTTACAATGTCACAATGCTGGTTTTACCTAATATGCTGAGAATGCATTTGTTTCTTTAAGTTGTGAAAATTAAGCAAGTTACATTTTCATTGGGTGCTATGTACTTGTTTTTACTTACAATCAATGACAAAACAATGATTTATGTAAGGCTCTTGGAATGCAGTAGTTTCCTCAGTTGGGAAAACTAAGCAATTGACTTCTTTAAATGATTGCTATGCACTTGTTTTACTTACATTCAATGGCATGTCAATTGTGATACCTAACATTCTGAGAATGTAGCCGTTTCTTCAGTTGTGAAAACTAAGCACATTACTTCTTAAATTGGCTGATATGAACTTGTTTTAATTTACAGCCAATATTAAAACTGTAGTTTTACCTATTGTTCTTGGAATGCAGTAGTTTCTTCATTTGTGAAAACTAAGGAAGTGTTTATTTAATTGACTGCTCCACACTTCTTTTCATTTACATTCAATATCAAAAAACTTGTTTGACCTAATGCAGTTTGTATGAAGGAAGTTCTTCAGGTTTGAAAACTAAGCAAGTTGATTGTTTAATTGCCTGCTACACACTTGTTTTCCCTTACAACCAATGTCAAAACACTGGTTTAACCTAATGCATTGTGAATGTAATTAGTTCTTCAATTTTGAAAACTAAGCCAGTTACTCATTTAATTGCTTGCTTCACAATTCTTTTCACTGACAATCAAAGTAAAAGCAGTGATGATACATGAGATTCTGTGAAGGTAGTCATTTCTTTACTTGTGAAAACCAAGAAATTCCTTTTTTAATTTGGCTGCTATGCACTTGTTTTCACATACAATAAATATCAAAACATCAGTTTTACCTAACATTCTGTGAATGTAGGAGTTTATTCAGTTTTGAAAACTAAGGAAATTACTGCACTATTGTGATGCTATGGCACTTGATTTCACTTACAATCAATGTCAAATCACTGGTTTTACCTAATGCTCTGTGAATGCAGTAGGTTCTTCAGTTTTGAAAACAAACCAAGTTACTTGTTTAATTGGCTGTTATGCACTTGTTTTCTCTTGCAATGTCAATATGCTGGTTTTGCCTAATACACTGAGAATGCAGTCGTTTCTTCAAATTGTGAAAACTAAGCAAGTTACTTTTTCATTGGGTGTTATGCACTTGTTTTCACTTACAATCACTGACAATACCATGGTTTACCTAATGATTTTGAATGCAGCAGTTTCTTTAGTTGGGAAAACTAAGTAATTTACTTCTGTAAATGAGTGTTATGCACTTGTTTTCACTTTCAGTCAATGGCAAATCAGTTGTGATACTGTATTAGTTAGCCAGAGATTGGTTCATCTTATAAAGTGTATTTATTTTGGGTATAAAGCCACAGTTACAAGGCCATAAACTTAAGTTTCTTCCCTCATCAAAGTCCCTTGCCATGTGTTGGAGCAAGACAGCTGCTGATATTTGCCACACTTTAGGATTCTTGTTTTCCTCTCTTCATGTGGCTATATTTCTCTCTGGGCTTAGCTCCCCTGTTTCCTCTGCAAGGTCAGCTGTAGACTATTAGGCTCTCTAGACTTTGCTTCTCTCCACAAGGCCAGCTGTGAACTCTCAGGTGAATAGCTCATCTCTTTCCCTTGGCCTTATCTCCAACCTTAAAACTCCAACATCAAAAACTTCCTCCTCTGTCCTTTGCCTTGCTTTTTATATTTGATTACCCTTCCCACCAATGGGTGGGGCTCAATGCCTTACTGACATGGCCCAATCAAACCCCCAATGATAACTTCATCATGCCCCAATGACCAGATTAGTTTACAAGCATAATCTAATATATATTTTTGAAATTCATAATTACATCAAACTGCCAAATGGCTACAGTCCACCCTCTGAATTCCAAAAATACATTACAATATTCAAAAAACCTTAAGTCAGTAACAATACAAGTACAAATCATATCAAAATCATTTCAAAGAAATACAGTTTTTCTTGGGTCAAGGTCCTGTCTGCTATACACATCGGAAACTTACAAAACCACTTAACTGCTTCCAATACACAAATGGACAAAGAAAAACCATTTTAATTATCATAAGGAGAAATTGGTGTGTTAAACATGAGTAATGGATCCTCTACAGTACACTAAACTGGCAGGGTAACCTACATTCAATTTCAAAGACTTTGAATCATTCTTAAGATGATGGATTCTTCTCCTTGGGGCCACATGTGGCCCCACCCTTGCCACAGGCTTGTCAAATTTCCATTTTCTTGGTTCCACCCTCATATAGCATCTGGGTGTTCACCAAGCTCCAGACCTCATGCTCTAACTGTGCTTGGGTGATTGGCACACCTTACCCAATATTTGGGTTAGATTGTTATCCATCCTGGTACAGTGAGTTGCAGACAACATTCCCCCTAACATTTGGCATACAGTTTCAACCCTCTTAGAGCAATGGGTTGACCAACTGGCCTTTTCTAATCCATGGGAGAAAGGCACACCCCTCTCAGACCTATGAGGTGTTGATCTTAACCACCCAAATCTTAGAGGAATTGATCACCCTCTCTGTACCCTGGGACAGCAAAACTTTCCCAGAATATGGGGTGGAGACACCCACTCTCTTCAACTGCTGGGGCAAACTCACCCTTTCTGTACACATGGGTGGGACACCTCTCTTGGCCCAAGGTGATGTCTTAATTCCACATCTCAGTTTCCATGGGTTTCTTCTTAAGTTGTTTATCCTTCAATCTTTCCTTTCTATGTCCTCTTTTGTCCAAGATGAAAGTGGTTTTGTTCATACAGCTCTCTCAAAAACTTTGTTCATTTAGCATGCATGAAGTAGTGGTCCAAGCCATTAGACAATAAGACTTTCCACAAGTCTTTCTTAGATAACTGCATCTTCAATTCTGATTTACAAGTTCCAAGTTTAGTAAAGTCTTCATATAGGGTATTTTAATCTGGGAATTTGATTTCCAGAAAGTTCAAAGTTCCAGAATCAACTTCTGTTTTCTTTGAACCCAAAAGTTCAGCCTTAGTGTATTTCGCTTATCTTGTATTTTACTATACACAAAAGGAGAAGCAAAGGCAAATTCTCAGAGTTTACCTTGGAAAGTTCTTCAGCTAAATGCTCAGGCTCACCACTTTAAAATCCTGTCTTCCAAAGAACACCAGGAGTTAGCTTTGCTAAATTCTCTGCAATTTTAAAACATGGAACACCTTTTTCCAGTTTCCAATATTAGTTTCATCATTTACTTCTAAGCTATCATAGAAAGACTCTTCAGTGTCCATATTACTAAGAACATTCTCTTCATAACAAGTTAGGCCTTTTCCATCAAGCGTCTCACAATTCCTCCAAAAAATACCTCTTATCCCTTTAAAAAACCATTCCAACATTTTGGTAATTGCAAAAACACATCCCCATTCCTTGGTACCAAATTCTGTATTAATCAGCCAAAGGGGTGCTAATGCAATATACCAGAGATTAGTTGGTCTTTATAAAGGGTATTTATTTGGGGTAGAAGTCCACAGTTAGCAGGCCATAAAGCATAAGTTTCTTCCCTCACCAAATCCATTGCCATGTGTTGGAGCAAGACAGCTCTCAATGTTTGCAATGGTTCAGGCTTCTTGGTTTCCTGGCTTCATGGGGCTGCATTCCTCTCAGGGCTTAGCTCCTCTGTTTCCTCCCCAATGTCAGCTGTCAACTATTAAACTCTCTAGACTTTGCTTCTCTCCACAAGGCCAGCTATGAGATCTCAGGTGAATGGCTCATGTCTATCCTGGGGCCTTCTTTTGAACAACAAAACTCCAAAATAAAAAACTGCCCCCTCTGTCCTTTGCCTTGCTTTTTATATTTGATTACCATTCCCACCAAGGGTTGGAGCTCAATGCCTTAATGACATGGCCCAATCAATGCACCAATTATAACTTCATCATGCCCAGATGAACAGATTAGTTTACAAGCATAATATAATATAGATATTTGTAATTCATAATTATGTCAAACTGCCAAATGGCTACAGACACCTAACATTCTGTGAATGCAGTAGTTTCTTCGGTTGTGAAAACTAAAATTGTTACATCTTTAATTAGCTGCTATGCACTTGTTTTAACTTACAGCCAGTGTCAAAACCATGGATTCACTTAATGTTCTGGGAATGCAGAAATGAATTGTAAAAACACTCGTTTTACCTTTGTGAATGAAAGTGGGTCTTCAGTTGTGAAAATATAGCAAGTTACTCATTTAATTGCCTGCTGCACATTTCTTGTCACTTACAATCAATGTCAAAACACTGGCTTTACCTAAAGCCCTGTGAATGCACTAGGTTATTCTGTTTTGAATTCTAAGCAATTTACTTGTAAGTAGTTATTCTCACTTACAATCAATACCAAAACAGTGGTTTTACCTAATGCTCTATGAATGCAGGAGGTCTTTCAGTGTTGAAAACTAAACAAGTTGCTGGTATAATTGGCTGTTACATACTTGTTTTCACTTACAGTCTATGTCAAAATGCTGGTTTTACCTAATACTTGTGATTGCAGTCATTTCATCAGTTGTGAAAACTAAGCAGGTTACTTTCCATTTGGTGCTTTTCACTTGTTTTCACTAAGTACTTATGTCAAAAGCCTGGTTTTGCTTAATGCTCTGTGTGAATGAAGGAGGTTTTTCAGTTTTCAAAAAAGTAAGGAACTTACATATTTAATAAGTACTATTCACTTGTTTTGACTTATATTCAATGTCAAAATTGTGGTTTTACCTAACCCTCTGTAAATGTAGTAGTATCTTCAGTTGTGAAAACTAGGCACGTTACTTTGGTAATTGGCTTTTTTGCACCTGTTCTCATTTACAATCAATGTCTAAACACTGGTTTAGCTAATGCTTTGTGAATGCATAGGTTCTTCAGTTTTGAAAACTAAGCAAGGTTCTTGTTTAGTTGGCTGTTATGCACATATTTTCACTTACAATATCAAAATTCTGGTTTTAACTAATATGCTGATAATGCAGCAGTTTCTTCAGTTGTGAAATCTAAGCATGTTTTTTTTTTTTTATTGGCTGTTATGCATTTGTTTTAGCAAGTTACTCATTTAATTGCCTGCTACACACTTCTATTCACTCAAAATCAACATCAAAGTGGTGGTTTTACCAAGCCCTCTGTAAATGCAGAAATTTCTTCAGTTGTCAAATCTAGGCACATTCCTTCCTTCTTTAGCTGCTTTGTCCTTGTTCTCACTTACAATCAATGAAAAATCACTGGTTTTACCTAAAACTTTGTGAATATAAGAGGTTCTTCATTTGGGAAAACTAAGAAAGTTACTATTTACTTGCCTGCCTCAGAATTCTTTTCACTTACAGTCAATGATAAATCAGTTCTGATACCTAACACTCTGTGAAAGCAGTTTATTCAGTTGTGAAAACTAAGCACTTTACTACTTTAATTGACTGCTATGCACTTGTTTTAACTTACAATCAATGTCAAAACCATGGTTTCACCTAACGTTCTGGGAATGCAGCAATTTCTTAATTTGTAAAACTATGAAAGTTCCTTCTTTATTTGGCTGCTATGCAGTAATTTTCACTTACATTCAGTATCAGTACACTCGTTTGACATAATTCTCTGTGAATGAAGGAGGTTCTTCAGATATGAAAATTAAGCGACTTGCTTATTTAATGACACACTTTATTCCCTTACAGTCAATGACAAACACGGGTTTTATTGAATGCTCTGGGAATGCATGAGGTTCTTCACCTTTGAATTCCAAGCAAGACGTTAATTTGCTGTTATGCACTTATTTTCACTTACAATCAATGTCAAAATGGTGTTGTAACCTAATGCTCTGTGAATGCAGTGTTTCTTCAGTTGTGTAAACTAGGTATGTTAGTTCTTCATTTAATGCTTTGCTCTTATTCTCATAATCAGTGAAAAAACATTGGTTTTACCTAAAACTTTGTGAATGTAAGTGGTTCTTCAGTTTGGAAAACTATGCAAGTACCTCATTTAATTGTTCACTTCACTCTCCTTTTCACTTACAGTGTCAATGCACTGGTTTTATCTAGTACTCTGTGAATGTAGGATGTTATCCTGTTTTGAATTCTAAGCAATTTACTTGTGTTATTTGTTGGTATTTATTCTCACTTACAATAAATGCATAACAGTGGTTTTTACCTAATGCTCTATGAATGCAGGATTTCCTTCAGTTTTAAAAACTAACCAAGTTACTTATATAAATTGCTGTTAAGCACATGTTTTCTCTTACAATCAATGCTGGTTTCACTTAAAATCAAAGCTGGATTTACCTAATTCTTGTGAATTCACTGGTCTTTTCTGTTGTGAAATCTAAGCAATTTATGTTTTCAATTGGTGCTATGCACTTGTTTTCTCTTACAACCAATGTAAAAAACCTGTTTTTACCCAATGCTCTGTGAGTGAAGGAGGTTCGTCTGTTTTAAAAAATAAGAAAGGTACTTATTTAATAGGATTCTATTCATTAATTTTCATTTACATTCAATATCAAAATGATGTTTTTCCTAAACCTCTGTAAATGAAGGTGGTTCTTCAGTTGTTAAAACTAGGCACAATACTTCCTTAACTGGCTGCTTTGCACTTGTTATCACTTACAATCTATGGTGATACACTGTTTTACCTAATACTCTGTGAATGCATGTGGTTCTTCAGTTTTGAAAAGTAAGCAAGTTACTTTTTTAAATGCCTGCTATGCACTTGCTTTCACTTACAATGTCAATATGCAGATTTTACCTAATACACTGGGAATGCTGTTGTTTCTTTAAGTTGTGAAAACTAAGCAAGTTACTTTTTCATTGGGTACTATGCACTTGTTTTCACAGACAATCAATGATAAAACAAAGCTTTACCTAATGCTCTTGGAATGCAGCCATTTCTTCAGTTGGGTTCTTAAGCAATTTACTTCTTTAAATGAATGCTACTAACTTCTTTTCACTTACATTCAATGGCATATCAGTGGTTATACCTAACACTCTTTGAATACAGTAGTTTCTTCAGTTGTGAAAACTAATTATGTTACTTCTTTAATTGGCTGCTATGCACTTGTTTTAACCTACAACCAATGTCAAAATCATGGAATTACCTAACATTCTGGGAATGCAGTCCTTTCTTCATTTGTGAAAACTAAGGAGGCTATTTCTTTAATTGGCTGCTATGCACTAGTTTTACTTACATTCAATATCAAAACACTTGTTTGACCTAATGCTCTGTGAATGAAGGAGTTTGTTGAGTTTTGAAAACTAAGAAATTTGCTTGTTTAAATGCCTGCTACACACTTCTTTTCACTTACTATCAATTTCAAAGTGGTGGTTTTTCCTAATGCTCTGTTAATCCAGGAGTTTCTTCACTTGTGAAAACTGTGCAAGTTACTTCTCTAATTGGCTGCTTTGCACTTGTTCTCACTTACAATGAATGAAAAAACACTGCTTTTACCTAACGCCTTGTGAATGTAAGTGATTCTTCAGTTTTGAAAGCTAAGCAAGATAATCCTTTAATTGCCAGCTTTATACTTCATTACACTTACAGTCAATGTCAAAGCAGTGGTGATGCATAATATTCTGTGAATGCAGTCATATCTTCACTTGTGTAAACCAAGCAAGTCCTTATTTAATTGGCTGCTATGCACTTGTTTTCTCTTGCAATAAATATCAAAACACTCGTTTTACCTGAGGCTCTGTAAATGTAGGAAGTTCTTCAATTTTGAAAACAAAGCAAATTACTTCTTTATTTGGCTGCCATGGCACTTGTTTTCACTTACAATCAATGTCAAAACACTGGTTTTACCTAATGCTCTGTAAATTTGGTAGTTTCTTCAGTTTTGAAACTAAGCAAGTTACTTTAATTGGCTGCTAGGCACTTGTTTTCACTTACAGTGTCAATATGCTGGTTGTACCTAAGATGTTGGGAAAGCAGATGTTTCTTCAATTTGTGAAAACTAACCAAGTTACTTTGTCATTGGGGGCTATGCACATGTTTTCACTTACAATCAATGACAAAACAATTGTTTGTCTAATGCTCTTGGAATGCAGTAATTTCTTCAGTTGGGAAGCCTAAGCAATTTACTTCTTTAGAGGAATGCTACCCACTTCTTTTCACTTACAGTCAATAGTAAATCAGTGGTTATTCCTAACACTTTGTGAATACAGTCGTTTCTTCAGTTGTGAAAACTAAGCATGTTACTTCTTTAATTAACTAGTATGCACTTGTTTTAACTTACAACCAATGTCAAAACCATGGTTTTACCTAACATTCTGGGAATGCAGTAGTTTCTTCATTTGGGAAAACAAAGGAAGCTATATATTTCATTGGCTTCCACAAACTTGTTTTCACTTACATTCAATATGAAATCACTTGTTTGACCTAATGATCTGTGAATGAAGGAAGTTCTTCAGTTTTGAAAGCTAGGCAAGTTCCTCTTGTTGTTTTCACTTACAATCAATATAAAAAACCAGGTTTTACCTAATGCTCTCTGAATTCATGAGGTCCCTCAGTTTTGAATTCCAAGCAAGTAGTTTAATTAGCTGCTATGCACTTGTTTTCACTTACAACCAATGTCAAAACCTTGGATTTACCTAACACTCTGTGAAACAAGGTGGTTCTTCAATTTTCAAACATTAAGCAAAGTACTTGTTTAATAGGATATTATTCACTTCTCACTTACAATTAATGAAAAAACACTGGTTTTACCTTTGTGAATGTAAGTGGTTTTTCAGTTTTGAAAACAAATAAGTTACTTATTTAATTGCCTGCTACACACTTCTTTTCACTTACTATCAATGTCAAAATTGTGGTTTTACCTAATGTTCTGTCAATCCAAGTGACTCTTCAGTTGCAAAAACTATGCACATTATTTCCTAATTTGGCTGCTTTGCACTTGTTCTCCCAATCAATGAAAGAACACAGGTTTGACCAAATGCTTTGTAAATGTAAGTGGTTCTTCTATTTGGAAAAGTAAGGAAGTTAGTCATTTAATTGCCCAGCTGCTCACTCCTTTAACTTGCAATGTACAGGACTGTACAGGCTCCACAAGCTCCCTGGGCCGCCACAGGCTCTAAAGGCCCAACAGGCTCCAATAGCCTATAAAGACTCCACAGTTTCAATGGAATCTATGGTCTCCACATGCAGCACATGCTCCAAAAGTGTCAATGAACTCTATGTGCCTGCATAGGCTCCGCAGGTCTCCACAGGCTTCACAGAATCCACAGCCTCGATGGGCTCCACGTTCTCCACAGGCTACATGGTTATGCACAGGCTCCACAGGCTTCATGGACTGCACTGTCTCCATGGGCTCCATGTTCACCACAAGCTCAATGGGTATGCCCAGGTTCCACAGGCTCCAGGGACTCTACAGTCTCCATTGGCTCCACTTGCTCCATATGCTCCATGGGTATGCACATGCTCCTCAGGCTCCAAAACTCCACATTCTCTCTCAGATCTTTGTGCTCCACATGCTCCATGGGTATGCAGAGTCTCTAAAGTTTCCAATGACACCACAGTCTACAGAATCCAAAGACTCTGTTGGCTCTAAAGATATACAGGCTCTGTAGGCTTAGCAGTCTCCTGGAGTTTCATGGGCTCCATGAGATCCAGGGGATCCACACGATCTACATGATCCACATGCCTGCACAGTTG
Source organism: Tolypeutes matacus (assembly GCA_026826555.1). NCBI lineage: Eukaryota > Metazoa > Chordata > Mammalia > Cingulata > Chlamyphoridae > Tolypeutes > Tolypeutes matacus. The sequence continues at coordinate 115,927 of JAKSZT010054539.1, forward strand.
CCATAGGTTCCAAGGTGTGTATATAAGCCTGCAGAGACTTCACAGGCCTGCATGGGCTCCACAGACTCCCTAAGCCTGCAGAGTTACCATGAGCTATATAGGGTCCTGAGGCCTTCCCAGCCTCTACAGACCTCCTGTTTCACAGACTCCATGGGCTCCATCAGCTCAATGGGTTCTACAGGCCTCTATATTCTCACAGACTTCACAGACTCCCTGTCCTTCATGGGACTGGAAAGTCTCCACATGTCTACTTTGACTCCAAAGCCTCCATGGGCTCCTCGATCTACCTGGTTTCCAGAAATTCCACCAGCTCCATGGTCCATGGGCTTCACAGGTTGCACAGGTTCCCCTGGCCCACACCGCATCCATGAGATCGATGGACTCCTTGGGCTCCACAGTCTCCCATGGCTCTACAGCATTTATGACTCCATGGGTTCCACCAGCTACATCAGCTCCACAGAGTCCACCATCTCTAAGGACCTCAATGGGTGCCACAGTCTCCATAGGCTCAATAGGGTCCATGGACTCCACAGGTGTCAATGGGCTACAACAGGCTCCACATTCTCTGTAGTGTCCTTGGGCTCCAAATCTCAACAGGCTCCATGGGCCCCATGTGCTTGATGAGATCCACAGGATCCACAGGCCTGTACAGGCTCCACAAGCTCCATGGGACTGCACAAGTATCAAGGGCTCCACAGGCTTTGTGAACTCCATGGACTGACAGACTTCATGGTATCTAAGACCCAACCAGCACCACAGGCTGGCACATGCACCACAAGTTTCTACAGACTCCATGGGCTCCACGGGCTCCACAGTAATGCATAGGCTCCATGGGTTAGGCAGGCTCCAAGGGCTTCATGAACCTCCATATTTTTTCAAAGGCCCCACAGTCTCCATTGTCCTACAGAACCTCCACAGTCTCCATGGTTATTACTGTCTCCACAGGCAGCACATGGTCCACAGGAGTGAATGGCCTCTAGTGTCCTACATATGCTCCTCAGACTTTCAAGGACTGAAAGGACTCCACCATCTCCATGGGCTCCACGTCCTCCACAGGCTACATGTGTATGCACAGGATCCACTAGTTCCTCTGTCTCCACATGCTCTACAGCTACCACAAGCTCCACAACCTCCACAGGCTCCATGAGCCTGCACAGACTGCATGGCTGCCAAGGGCTTCAAAGGATCAACAGGCCCCATGGGCATGCAAAGGTTACACAGTGTTCCAGGGGCAATGCATGCACCATGGGCTGCATGACTTCCAAGGAATCCATGGAATCCATGTGGCTTCACAGTTTGCAGATGCTCCCCAGTTTACACAGGCTCCATGAGCCTACACAGAAACCACAGCCTCCCTAGCCCAAAATGGGCCCCAATGACTCCACAGGCATCCACATGATCCTCAGCTTCTTCACTCTCTACAGCCTCCACAGGCTTCGTGGGCCTATATAACCACCAAGGGCTCCATGGTATCCACATTCCTCCATGGACTCAACAGGCCCTGCCAGCACAATGAGCCTACACAGGCTGCATGGCCTCCAAGTGCTTCAAAGTCTCAACAGTCCACATGGGCATGCAGGGGCTCCTCGGACCTCCAGAGGCAATGCATGCTCAATGGTCTCCATGACCTACAAGGCCTCCATGGTATCCATGTGGCTTCACATTTTCCAGAAACTCCCCAGTTTCCTCAGGATCCATGAGATTTTGCAGCCCTCATAGCCTCCCTGGCCCAAAATGGGACCCACCAACTCCACACACATCCACATGAACCTCAGCTTCTTCAGACTCTACAGCCTTCATAGGCTTTGTGGACCTATATAACCTCCATGGACTCCATGTGATCTATATTCCCCTATGGCCTCAACAGGCTTTGCCAGCACCATGTGCATGCACAGTCTCCATTGCCTCCATGAGAGACACAGCCTCTGCAGGCTCCACAGTCTCCATGGGTTCCATGGGCTCCGTGAGCTCCAGTGGCTCCACAGGCTTCATATGGTCCACAGACCTGCACAGTTTCCATAGGCTCCATGGGGTCTATAGGCCTCTACAGGCTGCAACAGGCTCCATGGGTATACACAGGCTCCACAGGTGCCACTAACCCCACAGGTACTATAGGCTCCACAGGCTCCACAGGTTCCATAGGTCTGCACAGGCTGCACAGTCTCCAAGGGCTTTCAAGGTTCAACAGGCTCCATGAGCATGCAGAGGCTCCCTAGGCCTCCAGGGACAATGCATGCTCCATAAGCTCTATTACCACCAAGGCCTCCATGGCATCCATGTGGCTTCACACTCTCAAGTGTCTCCTCAGTTTCCACAGGATCCAAGAGCCTTCACAGACCTCAAAGTGAATATATGTGCAAGGCAGTCAATTAAACAAGATTTTTATTGGTTGTCTAATCTGAAAAACCAACAGCATTCATTGAGCGTTAGGGAAAAGCAGTGCTTTGATGTTGATTGTTAGTGAAAACACATGCATAGCAGCAAAAGAAACTAGAATATTATGTACATTTCCAAAGTGAAGAAACTGCAGCACTGGCGTAGAAAAGGCAGTGTTTTGACATTGAAAGTGAAAACAAATGCATAGCAGCCAAAACAGAAACATCTTATTTACTTTACAAAAGTGAAGAACCACTGCATTGGCAGAGAATTAGGTAAAAGGACTCTTTGGACAGTGTGAGTGAAAGGAAGTGCATAGTAGACAGGGAAATATATATCTTACTTCCATATCAAAGATGAAGTACCACCTGCATTCACAGAGTTTTAGGTAAAACCAGTGTTTCAGAGGTGAATGTAAGTGAAAACAAATGCATAACAGCAAATGAAACACAAATCTAAACGAGATTTCAAAAGTGAAGAAACGACTGCATTGGCATAGCATCAGGTAAAAGTGTGGTTTGGTCATTGGTTGTTAGTGAAAACAAGAGGAGAGCAGCCAAGGAAACAAATATCTTTCTTACTTCACCAACATGAAGAACCTTCAGGATTCACAGAATTTTTGTTAAAACCAGGAGTTTGAAGTTTTTTGTAACTCCAAGAAGTGCATAGCTACCAATGAAATGAGTATCCTGCTTAAACTTGGAAACTAAAGAAACCACTGCAATGACATAGCATTAGGTAAAAGCAGGCTTTTGAAATTGTGAGTGAAAGCTAGTGCCCAGCAGCCAGGGAAACCAGGATCTTACTTAACTTACAAAGTTGAACCTAAAGTATTCACAGAGTGTTAGGTAAACCAGTGTTTTGAAGGTGATTGTAATTGAATACACGTGCCCAGCATAAAATTAAACACAAATCTTATTTAGATTTTTAAACTGAATGACATACAGCATTGGCTTATTGTTAAGAAAAAGTGGTGTTTTGACATTTTTGTAAGTGAAAACAATGGCATAACAGGTGAGGAAACAAGTATCTTTATTATTTTATATATGTGAAGAAGATCCTGGATTCACAGAGCTTTAGATTAAAACCCGGGTTTGTAAGGTGATTGTAACTCCAAGCAAGTGCCTACCTGCCAATAAAATGAGTATCTTGCTTAGTTTTTAAAACTGGAGAAACCATAGCATTGGCATAGCATGAGGTAAAAGCAGTGTTTTTACATTGATCGTGAGTGAAAGCAATTGCATAGCAGCCAAGCAAACAAGTAACTTACTTACCATTCAAAATTGAAGTACCTCCTGCATTCTCAGAGAGTTAGGTGAAACCAGAGTCCTGAAGTTGATTGTAAGTGAAAACACTTTCAAAGCAGAGAATGAAACAAGATTTTTTATTGGTTTTCCAAAATGAAGAAATGACTGCATCCCTGAGCACTCGGAAAAGCAGTGCTTTGAAGTTGATTTTAAGTGAAAACATGTGCTTAGCATCCAAAGAAAGCAGAAACTTAATTAGATTTCAAAAGTGAAGTCACTGCAGCATTTGCATAGAAAAAGCAGTGTTTTGACATTGGTTGTAAGTGAAAAGAAGTACTTAGAAGGCAAGGAAAGAAGTATGTTATTTACTTTACAAAAGCAAAGATCCTCTGTATTGGCAGAGCAGTAGGTAAAAGCAGTATTTTGACAATGTGAATGAAAGAAAGTGCATAATAGTCATGGAAACATGTAACTTACTTACCAATGAATGAGGAAATAGCTCCCGCATTCACAGTTTTAGGTAAAACCAGTGTTTTGGAGGTGAATGTTAGTGAAAACACATGCATAACAGGAAATGAAACACAAATATTATAGAGATTTCAAAAGTGAAGCAACTATTGCTTTGGCGTATTGTTAGGTAAAAGCGGTGTTTTGACAATGGTTTTAGTGAAAACAAGGGCAGAGCTGCCAAGGAAACAAGTGTCTTTCTTACTTTACAAACATGAAGAACCTTCAAGATTCACAGAAATTTTGATTAAAACCAGGAGTTTGAAGTTGATTGTAACTCCAAGAAGTGCATATCTGCCAATGAAATGAGTATCCTACTTAGATTTGAAAACTGAAGAAACCACTGCATTGGCAAAACATTAGGTAAAAGCAGGCTTTTGACATTGTGAGTGACAGCAAGTTCACAGCAGCCAGGGTAGCCAGGGTCTTACTTAACTTTCAAAGTTGAAGTACCTAAAGTATTCAAGAGTATTAAGTAAAAACAGTGTTTTGAAGGTGATTGTAAGTGAAAACACATGCATAGCAGAAAATTAAACACAAATCATACTTAGATTTCTAAAGTGAAGGAACTACTGCATTGGGATATCATTAGGTAAAATCGTTGTTTTGTCATTTGTTGTAAGTAAAAACAAGGGTATAGAAGCCAAAGAAAGAAGTATCTTTCTTTCTTTACAAACGTGAAAACCACTAGGATTCACAGAGCTTTAGGTTAAAACCAGAATTTTGAAGAACATTGTAACAACAAGCAAGTGCATATCTGCCAATGAAATGAGTATCTTGTTTAGTTTTGAAAACTGAAGAAACCACTGCAATGACAAAACATTAGGTAAAATCAGGATTTTACATTTTTTTGTGAGTGAAAGCAAATGCATAGAAGCCAAAAAAAACACAAGTATCTTACCTACCTTACAAACATGAAATACCTCCAGCATTCACAGAGAGATAGGTGACACCAGTGTCTTGAAGTTCATTGTAAGTGAAAACACGTGCAAAGCAGCAAATGAAACAAGTTTCTATATTGTTTCTCTAAAGTGAATTAGAGAGTGCATTCTCCAAGGTTTAGGAAAAAGAAGTGTTTTGAAGCTGAGTGTAAATGAAAACACATGCATAGCAGCAAAAGAAACTAGAATATTACATAGATTTCAAAAGGGAAGGAACTGCACCTTCAATATAGAAAAAGCAGTGTTTTGACATTGGTTGTAAGTGAAAACAAGTGCATAGCAGCGAAGGAAAGAAATATCTTATTTACTTTACAAAAATGAAGACCTCTGCATTGGCAGAGCATTAGGTGAAAGCAGAGTTTTGATATTTTGTGTGAAAACAAGTGCACAGCAATCAAGGAAACAAGTATCTTACATACTTTTCAAAGATGAGGTACCTCCTGTATTTACAGAGTTTAGGTAAAACCAGTGTTTTGAAGGTGATTGTAAGGGAAAACACATACATAGCAATAAATGAAATACAAATATTACTGAGATTTCATAAGTGAAGAAACTACTGCCTTGGGATAGTATTAGGTAAAAGTGGTGCTTTGACATTGGTTGTAACTGAAGACAAGGGCATAGCAGGCAAGGAAACAAGGATCTTTCTTACTTTAGAAACGTGAAGAAGATACTGGATTCACAGAGCCTTCGATTATAAAATGGGTTTGAAGGTGATTATAACTCCAAGCAAGTGCATAGATGCCAATAAAATGAGTACCTTGCTTAGTTTTTAAAATTGGAGGATAGCATTGGCATAGCATTAGGTAAAAGCAGTGTTTTGATGTTGATTGTGAGTGAAAGCAAATGCATACCAGTGAAACAAACAAGTATCTTAATTACCTTACCAAATTGAAGTACCTCCTGCATTCTCAGAGACTTAGGTGACACAAGAGTCTTGAAGTTCATTGTAAGGATAAACACTTGCAAAGCAGAGAATGACACAAGTTTCTTTATTGGTTTTCTAAACTGAAGAACCAACTGTATTCCCTGAACACTCTGAAAAGCAGTGTTTTGAACTTTATTGTAAGTGAAAACACGTGCATTGTAGCATAAAAACTAGAATTGTACTTAGATTTCAAACTTGAATAAACTGCAGCATTGGTATATTAAAAGTAGTGTTTTGAGATTGGTTGTAAGTGAAAACAAGTGCATAGCAGCTAAGGAAAGAAGTATCTTATTTGCTTTACAAAAATGAATACCTTTGCATTTGCAGAGCATTAGATGAAAGCAGAGTTTTGACATTGTGAATGAAAACAAGTGCTTAGCAGCCAAGGAAACAAGTATCTTACTTACCTTTCAAAGATGAAGTACCTCCCTTATTCACAGAGTGTTATGTAAAACCTGTGTTTTGATGGTGATTGTAAGGGGAAACACATGCATAGCAGCAAATGAAATACAAATCTTACAGAGGATTCAAAAGTGGAAAACTACTGCATTGGCATAGCGTTAGGTAAAAGCAGTATTATGACATTGGTTGTAAGCGAAGATAAGGGCATAGCAACCAAGGAAACAAGTATCTTTCTTACTTTAAAAACGTGAAGAGCCTCCTGGTTTCACAGAGCTGAAGGTTAAAACCAGGATTTTGAGATTAATTTTAACTCCAAGAAGTGTATATATGTTAATGGAATGAGTATCCTGCTTGGTTTTGAAAATTGAAGAAACTACTGCATTAGCATAGCATTAGATAAAAGCAGTGCTTTGACATTGATTGTGAGTGAAAGCAAGTGTATAACAGCCAAACAAACAAGTATTTACTTACCTTTCAAACTTGACGTACCCCTGCATTCACAGAGTGTTAGGTGAAACCAGTGTATTGAAGTTGAATGTAAGTGAAAACACATGCAAAGCTGCCTATGAAACAACTATCATTATTGCCTCTGTGAACTGAAAAACTTACTCCACTCACCAAGCATTAGGAAGAAGCAGTGCTTTGAAGTTGATTATAAGTGGAGACACGTGCATAGCAGCCAAAGAAACGAGAATCTTACTTAGAAGATTTCAAAGAGTGAATAAATGCAGGATTGGCATAGGAAAAGCAGTGCTTTGACATGGCTATAAGTGAAAAGAAGAGCACAAGATCCAAGGAAAAAGTATCTTATTTACTTTACAAAAGTGAAGAACCTCTAGTTAGCATAGCATAAGGTAAAAGCAGGGTTTTAACATTGTTAGTGAAAGCAAGTTCATAGCAGCTAGGGAAACAAGTATCTTACTTACCTTTCAAAGATGAAGTAACTTCTGCATTCACAGAGTTTTAGGTAACACCAGTGTTCTGAAGGTGATTGTAAGTGAAAACACATGCATAGCAGCAAATGAAATACAAATAGTACTTAGATTTCAAAAGTGAAAAAACTACTGCATTGGCATAGGTTTAGGTAAATGTGGTATTTTGATATTGACTTTAAATGAAAACATGTTCATGACAGCCAAGGAAACAAGTATCTTTCTTACTTTACAAATGTGAATAACTTCTTGGTTTCAAAAAGCTTTAGGTTAAAACCAGGATTTTGAAGTTCATTTTAACTCCACGCAAATGCAAGTGTGGCAATGAAATGAGTATCCTTCTTAGGTATGAAAACTGAAGAAACCACTGCATTGTCATAGCATTATGATAAAGCCGTGTTTTGACATTGATTGTGAATGAAAGCAAGTGGATAGCAGTCAAATAAACACATATCTTAATTACCTTTCAAACTTTAAGTACCTCCTGCATTCACAGAAAGTTAGGTGAAACCAGGGATTTGAAATTGTAAATGAAAACACGTGCAAATCAGCCAATGAAACAAGTTTCTTTATTGGTTCTCTAAACTGAAGGTCTCATTGCATTCACTGGGCATCAGGGAAACACTGTGCTTTGAAGTTGACTAAGTGAAGACATGTGCTTAGCATCCAAAGTCACTAGAAACTTACTTAGATTTCAAAAGTGAAGAAACTACAGCATTGGATAGAGAAAGCAGTTTTGACATTGGTTGTAAGTGAAAAGTAGTGCATGGTAGCCAAGGAAAGAAGTGTCTTATTTACTCTACAAAAGTGAAGAACCTCTGCATTGGCATAGCACTAGGTAAAAGCAGGGTTCTGCCATTGTGAGTGAAAGCAAGCACATAACAGCAAGGGAAATAAGTATCTTTCTTATTTTCAAAGATGAAGTACCTCCTGCTTCCACAGAGAGTTAGGTGAAACCAGTGTCTTGAAGTTCATTGCAACTGAGACACATGCAAAGGAGCCTATAAAAGAAGTTTATTTGTTGGTTCTCTAAACTGAAGAACTGACAGCATTCACCGAGTGATGGTGAAAAGCAGTGCTTTGAAGTTGAGTGTAAATAAAAACACATGCACAGCAGCAAAAGAATCTAGAATCTTGCATAGATTTCAAAAGTGAAGAAACTGCAGCATTCGCATAGAAAAAGTGGTGTTTGACCTTTGTTGTAAGTGTAAACAAAGGTGTAGCAGACAAGGAAACAATTATCTTTCATACTATAAAAACTTGAAGAACCTCCAGGATTCACAGAGCTTTAGGCAAAACCCAAGATTTTGGAGTTGATTGTAATCCCAAAGAAGTGCACAGCTGTCAATGAAATGAATATCCTGCTTAGTTTTGAAACCTGAATGAACCAATACATTGGCATAGCATTAGATAAAACCAGTGTTTTTACAATGATTGAGAGGGACAGCAAGTGCACAGCAGCCAAACAAACTGGTATCTTACTTATATTTCAATAGTGAAGTACCTCCTGCATTCACAGAGAGTTAGATGAAGCCAGTGTCCGAAGTTGATTGTAAGTGAAAACAGGTGCCAACAGCCAATGAACCAAGTTTCTATACTGTTTCTCTAAACTGAAGAACCAAAGGCATTCACCGATTGTTAGGGAAAAGCAGTGCTTTGAAGTTGATTGTAAGAGAAAACACATGCTTAGCAGCAAAAGAAGTGAGAAACTCACTTAGATTTCAAAAGTGAAGTTACTGCACCATTGACTTTGAAAAAGCTGAATTTTGACAGTGGTTGTAAGTGTAAACAAGTGCACAGCAGCCAAGGAAATAAGAATCGTATTTACTTTACAAAAGTGAAGAATCTGCATTTGCAATGCATTAAGTATAAGCAGGATTTTGACATTCTGAGTAAAAGCAAGTGTATAGCAGCCTGGAAAAAAGTATCTTACTTACCTTTGACAGATGAAGTACCTCCTGCCTTCACAGAGTATTTGGTAAAATCAGTATTTTCAAGGTTATTGTAAAGGAAAATCAATGCAAAGCAGCAAATGAAACACAAATCTTAATTAGATTTCAAAAGTGAAGAAACTACTGCATTGGCATAGCGTTAGGTAAAAGTGGTGTTTTGACAGTGGTTGTAAGTGAAAACAAGGGCATTGCAGCCTAGAAATGAAGTATCTCATTTACTTTACAAAAGTGAAGAACCTCTGCATTTGCAGAGCATTAGGTAAAAGAAGGGTTTTGATGTTGTGAGTGAGAGCAAGTGCATAGCAGCCAGTATTTTTCATACTTTACATACTTTCATACTTTACAAACCTGAAGAACTTCCTGGATCAACAGAGTGTGTGTTAAAACCAGGATTTTGAAGTTGATTCTAACTCCAAACAATTGCATGGATGCAAATGAAATGAGTATCCTGCTTATGTTTGAAAACTGAAGAAACCACTACATTGTCATAACATTAGATAAAAGAAGTTTTTGATATTGACTGTGAGTGAAAGGAAGTGCATAGCAGTCAAACAAACAAGTATCTTACTTATCTTTCAAACTTTAAGTAACTCCTGCATTCACAGAGAGTTAGTTGAAGCCAGTGTCTTGAAGTTGATTGTAAGTGAAAACACGTGCAAATCAGTCAATGAAATAAGTCTATTTACTGGTTCTCTAAACTGAAGACCCAACTGCTTTCACTGAGCATTAGAAAAAAGCCCTTGGAAACTGTGTAACCTGTGGAATCCATGGAGATTGTGGAGACTGTGGAGTTTCTGGAGCTTGTGGAAGCCTGTGGGGTCTCTGCAGGTACATGGAGCCTGAGGTGCCTATGGAGCCTGTGGAAACATTGGAATTCATGTAGTCCTGTGGAGACTGTGCAGGCCCAGGTACCCTGTGGAGACTGTGGAGCCTGTGGAGTTCATGGAGTCAGTGGAGAATGTGCAGCCTGTGCATACTGATGGAGCCATTGGAGCATGTGGAGCCCAGGATTACCATGAAGCTCAGTGCTGTGTGCCTGTGGAGCCTGTGGAGCCAGTGGAACTCATGGAGTCCATGGGGTCCATGGAGCCTGTTGAGGCATGGAGCCCTTGGAGACTATGCACCCTGTGCAGTCCTATGGTGTCAATGAAGCCTATGGAGCCTTTTTATTTCCATTGAGTCTGTGGAGCCTGTTGAGCTTGTAGCACATGTGGTGGCTTGTCAAGCCCATGGAGCCCATGGCACCAGTGTAAGCCTGTGGATCCTATGCAGGCCATTGAAGCATGTGCAGCATTTTAATTCCAGGGATCCTGTGGAGCTTGTGCAGGCACATGTAACCTGTGGAGAATGGGGAGACTGTGGAACCTGTGGCAACCGTGGAATCAGTGGAGTCTGTGGAGACAGAGTACCCATGAAACCTGTGGAACATGTGAAGCCCATTGAGGCCATGAAGTCCATGGAGATCAGGTATTCCATGGAGTCCTGTGCAGGTGTGGAGCCCATGGAGCCTATGAAGTCCCTGGAACCCATCAAACCTGTGGAGGCCCAGGGAGCCTGTAGAGCCTGTACAGGCGTGGGGATCCTATGGAGTTCATCAAGCCCGTGTTTCTATGGGGCCTGTTGAGGTATGGAATCCAAGGAAACTGAAGAGTATGTGGAGCCTGTAGAGTGCATGTAGCCCATGGAACGTGTGGAGTCCATGGAGCCTGTAGAGCCTGTGGAACTGTGGAGACCATTGAGGCTTGTGGATCCTGTACAGGCCCATGGACCTGTAGAGACTGTGGACCCAATGGAGCTGGTGTAGCCCAGGTTGTCATAGAGGACTACAGAACCCATGGAGGCTGTTGATCCAATAGAGTTCATGGAGATCATGGATCCTGTTTAGGTCAGTGGAACTTATGGAAACTGTGAAGCCAATTGAGTCCATGGATCTGGAGGCGCTTATGGAGACATTGGAGATTGAGGAGACTTCAGAGTCTGTATATCTCATGGAGGCCATGGAGCATGTGCAGGTTCATAGTGCTGTCTGTGTCTTTTGAGTCAATGGAGGAATATGGAGCCCGTGGTGCCCATGGAGTTTATTTGGGCCCATTGAGCCTGTGGAGTCTGTGGAAGCTGAGGAGGCTGAGGATCATGTGGAGACCTGTGGAGTCTGTGGAGCCCATTTTGGATCATGGAGCCTGTGGGGTCTCTGTAAGCCATTGAGCCTATGCAGACCTGTGAAGCCCATGTAGCCCATAGAGAATGTAGAGGCATGTGGAGCCTCTGCAGGCCTGTGGAGATGTTTGAGGACATGGGGACCATGAAGTCTGTCAAGACCATGGAGTTCACAAAGTATGTGGAGCCCTTGAAGCCTGTGCAGGCTCAGGGAGCTTGTGGAGCATGTACAGACCTGTGAATCCTGTGGAGCTCATCAATCCCATGGGACCCTAGGAGCATGTTTAGGTATGGAGCCCAGAGACACTACAGAGAATATGGAGCATGTTAAGTGCATATAGCCCATTGACCCCTGTAGAGACAAAGGAACCATTTTAGCCTGTGGAGATGGCAGCACTCATTGATGCATGTGGAGCCTGTAAAGGCCTTAGAGTCTGTGGATTCCATGGAGCCGATGGAGCTTGTGGAGCCTGTGGAGTCATCAAGGACGGTAGAGTCCATGAAGCTCGTTGAGCCCATAGAGCACATGGAGCTCATGAAAGCTGTGTAGGCCAGTGGAATCTGTGCGACCTAGGAATCCCATGGAGTCTAGACCTGGTGGAGTTTGTGGATGCCATGGAATCTGAGGAGCACATGGAGTTTATGGAGGCCAATGAGGCCTGTGTAGCCTGTGCAGCCCATGAAGTCCAGGGATACTGTGATGTCTGTGAGAATGTAGATGTCTGTGGAACCCATTGAGCCAATGGTGACCATGGAGACTGTGAAACACATGGAGGTCTGTGGAGCATGTGCAGGCCTAAAGCCCTGTGGAGTACATAGTTTCTGTGCAGTACTGGGGAGCCTGGGGAGCACATGAAGATCTGTGGTGCCTCTTCACTCCCACAGAGCCTGTTGAGCCTTTGAAGCCCTTGGAGACCATGTACCCTGTACAGGCCCTTGGAACCTGTGGAACACGTGGAGCCTGTGAAGCTTGTGGAGTCTGTGGAACCTGTTGAGCCTGTGCATATCCATGGAGTGTGTGGAGCATGTGGAGCCCATGTAGCCAGTGGAGTCTGTGGAGCCTGTGGAGCCTGTGCATATCTCTGGAGCCTGTGGAGTACATCAAGCCCATGGAGCCTGTGGAGACCATGCAGTTTAAGGAAGCCTGTGGAGCCTAAGCAGGCCCCTAAGGGCCTTTGACACCTGTGTAGCATGTGCTGCCTGTACAGACCTTAGATTCCATGGAGACTCTGGAGGCTTTGTAGGCCAGAGGAGCCTGTGGGTTCTTTGGAGCACATAGGGGCCCATGAAGCCTATGGAGGCTGTAGAGTCTGAAGAAGCTGAGGACCATGTGGAGTCCTGTGGAGTCTGTGGAGACAATTTTGGGCCATGGAGCCTGTGAGACTTGTGCAGGATCATGGAGCCTGTGGAGACTGGGGATTCTCTGGAGACTGTGAAGCCACATGGATATCATGGAGGTCTTGGACATCATGGAAACCATGGATCATGCATTAACCCTGGAGAGCTATGGAGCCTCTTTACTGCCATTAATCCTGTTGAGACTTTGAAGCCCTTGGAGACCATGCAGATTGTGCAGGCCCAGGGAGACTGTGAGTACGTGCAGCCTGTGGAGCCCATAGAAGCTGTGGAGTCATTGGAGTCTGTGGAGCATGTGTATACCTATGGGGCCAGTGGGAAACGTGAAGCCCAAGAACCTGTGGATTTGTGCACCGCATGGAGCATGTGGAGCATGTGCACACCCCTAGATGCCATTGACACCTATGGAGCAAGTGCCTGTGGAGAATATAGATTCCATGGGGGCTGTGGAGATAGTGGGCCCTTTGGGGACTGTGGAAGCCCAAGAAGCCTGTGTAGCCTGTCCAAACCATTGAGCCTAGGCCAAACTGTGGAGCCCGTGGAGCCCATGGAGGCTATAGAGGCATGTGGAGACAGTGCAGGCCTGTGGAGGAGGTTGAGGCCATGGAGCCCAAGAAGTATGTCAAGATTATGTAATTCACAAAGCCCCTGGAGCCCTTGAAGCCTGTGCAGGCCCGGGGAGCTTATGGAGCCAGTACAGGCCTGTGGATGCTGTGGAGCTCGTCGAGCCCATGGAGCCCATGGAACCTGTTGAGGTATGAACTCCAAGGACACTACAGAGAATTTGGAAACTGTTAAGGGAATGTAGCCCATTGACACCTGTGGAGCCAATGGAGCCTGTTGAGTCTGTGGAAACTGAGGTGCCCATTGAGGCCTGAGAAGCCTGTATGGGCCTTAGATCCTGTGGATTATGTGAAGCCAATGAAACTGGTGGACCCATGAACTCATAAAAAATGTAGAACCCATGGAGCCTATGGAGACAATGGAGCCCATGGAAGACTTTGGAGCCTTTGCAGTCCCATGAAGGACAGGGAGACTGGGAAGTCTGTGAGAATCTAAAGGCCTGTGGAAACCATGGAGCTGATGAAGCCGAATGAAGCTGTGAAACATGGGGAGACCTGTGGAGACTGTGCAGGCCTGAGGACCCTGTGGATCCCATGGTAGCTCTGTAGGGCTGGTGATTCTGTGGAGCTCATGGATGCCTGTGGAGCCTGTACAGTCCTATAGACCCCATGGAACCTAAGGCAACTAAGCATGCCCCCAAAATTGTGCAGCCTGTGCAGAAACTGGAGCTCATGAAGCCGATGGAACCCCCGGAGGCTCTGGAGCCTGCAGAGCCTGTATAACTCATGGAGGCCATGGAGTCTGTGCAGGCTCATGGTACAGGAAGAGACTATTGAAGCCATGGAGGAATGTGGAACCCATGGAGCCAATGTAGGTTATGAAGGCCTGTGAACCCTGTAGAGGCTGTAGAGTCAAAAGAATCTGAGAATCATGTAGAGGCCTGTGGAGTCATTGGAGCTGATTTTGAGCCATGAAGCCTATGAAGCCTGTGTAGGCTCAAAGAGCCTGTAAAAACTAGGGAGACTTTGGGAAATGTGAAGCCACACGGATGCCATGGAGGCCTTCGAGGTCATGGAGCCCATGGAGAATACATTGCACATGGAGGCCTTTGGGGCCTCTGGACACCCATGGAGCATGTTGAATCTTTGAAGCCCTTGGAATCCATTCAGCCTGTGCACGCCCATGTAGGCTGTGGAGCATGTTGAGCCTGTGGAGAATGTAGAGGCCTATAGACCTGATGGAACGTATGGCAATTGTTCAGGCCTGTGGAACATGTGGAGCCTGTGGAGCCACTGGATCTCAAGGAGTCCAAGAAACCCATGGAAACTGTGGTGCCTGCAGAGCCTGTATATCTCATGGAGGCCAGGATGCCTTTGTGGGTATAGGGAGCCTGTGGAGCACATGGAGACTATGGAGACTGTAGAGACTTTGGAGTCCGTGAAGCCTGTGCAGTCTGTGCATAACTATGGAGGCTGTGGAGTATTGATCCCATAGAGATGGTGGAGGTCATGTGGTACGTGAATGCCTGTGTAGGCTATGCAGGCCGCTTGAGGTCATTGACACTTGTGGAGCTTGTGCTGCCTGTGAAGAGCATAGATTCCATGGATACTGTGGAGACTCTGTTGGCCACTGGTGCCAGGGCAAACTGTTAAGGCAATGGAGTCCATGGACCTGGTGGAGATTCTGGAAACCATGGATACTGAGGATGCCATGGAGACTATCGAGCCCAAGGAGGCCTGTGGATCAAGTGAAGTCCCATGAAGGACATGGAGATTCTGAAGTCTGTGAGAATATAGAAGCCTGTGAAACCCATGGAGCTGATGGAAGCCATGGATGCTGTGAAATCTGAGGATGCATGGGGAGCCTGTGGAAGCCTGAGGACCCTGTAGAGCCCATGGTAGCTCTGCAGGCCTGGGGAGACTGTGAAGCTCATGGAGTCCTGTGGAGCCTGTACAGGACTATAGGCCCCATGGAGCCTATGGCAACTGTGCTAGGTTTTGGAACATGTGGAGCCTATGGAGCCACTGGAGCTCATGGAGCCAATGGAACCCATGGAAGTGTGGAGTCCGTAGAGTCTGTTGAGCCTGTGCATACCCTTGGAGTCTATGGAACTTGTGGGGCCCATGGAGCCTGTGGAAACCGTGCAGTCCATGGAGGACTTTGGAGCCTATGCAAGCCATTAGAGGTCATTGATATCTGTGGAGCATATGCTGCCTGTGGAGACCATAGATTCCATGGAGACTATGGAGACTGTGTAGGCCAGTAGAGCCTGAGGCACCTTTGGAAACTGTGGAGACCCAAGAAGCCTGTGGAGCCTGTATAAGCCATGGAAACTATGCAGACAAGTGGATCCCGTGGAGCCCATGGAGACTGTACAACACTGTTGAGCCTGTGCAGGCCTGTGGAGGTCATTCATGTAATGGAGAACATGAAGTATTTTAAGACATAGAGTTCACAAAGCCTGTGGAGTGCTTGAAGCCTCTGCAGGCCGAGGGAGCTTGTGGAGCCTGTAGAGGTCTGTGCATCCTGTGGAGCTCATTGAGTTCATGTGGCCCATGGAGCCTGGTGAGATATGGAACCCAAGAACACTACAGAGACTGTGAGCACATTAAGTGCATGTACCCATTGACATCTGTGTATCTCATGGAGTCTGTTGAGCTTGTGGAGACTGCAGGACCCATTGAGGCCTGTAGACCCTGTACAGGCATTAAAGCCTCTGGATTCTGTGGAGATGATGGAGCTGTTGGAGCCCATGGATTAATAAAAGACTGTAGAGCCCATGGAGGCCATAGAGTCCATGGGGCCCATTGGGCTCGTGGATGCTGTGTAGTCAAATTGTGCAACTTGTCATACCCATGAAGTCAGTTGAGCTGGTGGAGTTTGTGGATGCCATTGAGACTGAGGACAATATGGAACCCAAGGACGCCTGTGCAGCAGGTGGAGTCCTTGAAGGAAAGGGAGACTGTGAATGCTGGGAGAATATAGAGGCCTGTGGAACCCATGGAGATGATGGAGCCCATGGACGCTGTGAAACATGTGGAGGCCTGTGGAGACTGTGCAGGCCTAAGGACCCTGTGGAGCCCCTGGGTATTCTGCAGGCCTGGGTAACCTTTGGAGCCCATGGAGGCCTGTGGAGTCTATGGCAACTTTACAAGCCTGTGGAACATGTGAAGCCTTTGGAGCCACTTGAGCTCATGGAGTCCATGGAACCCATGGTGGCTGTTGAGCTTAACAGAGCCTGTATATCTCATGGAGGCCATGGAGCCTGTGCAGGTTCAGGGTGGTGGCAGAGTCTGTTGAGGCCATGGAGGTATGTGGATCCCATAGAGTCCATGGAGGTTGTCAAGACTCATGAAGCCTGTGGAAGCTGTAGAGTCTTAAGAAGCTGAGGATCATGTGAAGACCTATCGAGTCTGTGGATACCATTTTGGGCCATTTAGCCTGCGAGTCCTGTGCTGGCTCATGGGGCCTGTGGAGACTGGGGAGACTCTGGAGACTGTGAAGCCACATGGATATCATGGAGGCCTTGGAGTTTATGGAGCCCATGGAGCATTAATTGCCCCTGTAGGACTGTGGAGCCTCTGCACACCAATGGAGCCTGTTGAGCCTTTGAAGCACTCGAGGACTATCCAGCCTCTGTAGGCCCATAGAACTTGGGGAGCATGTGAAGCCTGTGGAGCCTGTAGAACATGTAGAGTCAGTAGAGCTTGTGGAGCCTGTGTAAACCTAGGAAGCCTGTGGAGAACGAGAAGCCTGTGGATCACATGGAGCCTGTGGATCCTGTAGAGGCCTATAGACCACATGGAGCCCATGGCAACTCTATAGGCCTGCAGAACATATGAAGCTTGTGGAGTGACTGGAACTCTTGGAGCCCATGGAACTCATGGAGTCTCTGGAGCCTGCAGATGTCATGGAGGTCATGCAGTCTGTGCAAGCTCATGCTGCTGGCAGAGCCTCTTGAAGTCATGGAATAATGTGGATCCAGGGGAGCGCATGGAGTTAATGTAGGACGATGAAGCCTGTGGAGACTATAGTGTCTGAAGAATCTGAGGATCATGTGCAGGTCTGTGGAATCAATGGAGACCATTTTGTGCCATGGAGCTTGTGAGGCCTGTGCAGGCTCATGGAGGCTGTGGACACTGGGGATCCCCTGGACACTGTAGCCACATGGATTTCATGGAGGCCTTGGAAGTTATGGAGCACTCATTGCCCCTGGAGTCCTGTGGAGCTTTTGCATACCCAGGGGAGCATGTTTAGAATTTGAAGCCCTTGAAGACCATGCAGCCTGTGCAGACCCATGGAGTCTGTGGAGCACATGGAACCCATGGAACCTGTGGAGTCCATGCAGTTTGTGGAAGCCTGAGGAGTGTATGCAGGCCCCTAGAGGCCATTGACACCTGTGGAACATATGCTGCCTCTGAAGACCATGGGTTCCATGGAGACTGTGGAAAGCTGTGTATGCCAGTGGAGACTGTGGGGCCTTTGGAGCCTTAGGAGGCCCATGAAGCCTATTGAGTTTGTGTAACCCATGAAGACTATGCAGTACTGGGGTGCCCATGGAGCCCCTGGAAATTGTAGAAGCCTGTGGAGCCTGTGCAAGCTTGTGGAGTTGGTTGTGTCCATGGAGCCCATGCAATCTGTCAAACCATTAAGTTCACAAAGTCTGAAGAGCCCTTTAAG
Organism: Tolypeutes matacus; assembly: GCA_026826555.1. Taxonomy (NCBI): domain Eukaryota; kingdom Metazoa; phylum Chordata; class Mammalia; order Cingulata; family Chlamyphoridae; genus Tolypeutes; species Tolypeutes matacus. Next base: position 133,969 of record JAKSZT010054539.1, read on the forward strand.
TCTGTGCAGTCTCGGGTGCTTGTAGAGCCTGTACAGGCTTTTGGATTCTGTGGAGCTCATCGAACCTATGAGGCCATGAAGCCTGTTGAGTTTTTGAGCCCAAGGACACTACAGAGAATATGGTAACTATTAAGGTCATGTAGCCCATTGAAACATGTGGAGCCAATGGAGACTGTTGAGCTAGTGGAGATCGTGGCACTCATTGAGGCCTGTGGAGACTGTACGGGCTTTAGAGCCTGTGGATTCTGTTGAGCTGATGGAGCTGGTGGAACCCATGGAGTTGTAAAGGAGTGTAGAGCCCATGGAGCCCATGAAGACTGTGGAGCCCATGGAGCTAATGCATGCTGAGTAGGCCAGTGCAACCTGTGCAACCTGTGAAGCGCATGGAGTCCATGGAACTGGAGGAGTTTGTGCAAACCATGGAGACAGAGGAGCCCATGGAGACTGTGAAGCCCAAGGAGGCCTGTGGAGCCTGTGCAGTCCCATGAAGGACAGGGAGACTTGGAACTCTGTGAGAATATATAGGACTGTGGTACCCAGGGAGCAGATGGAACCATTTTAGGTGGTGAAGTTTTTCACGCCTAGGGAGCCTTGCAGGCCTGAGGACCAGGTGCAGCCCATGGTACTTATGCAGACCTGGGGAGCTTGTGAAGCCCATGATGAACTGTGGAGTCTGTACAGGCCTATAGACCACATGGAGTCTATGGCAACTGTTAAGGCTGTGGAACATGTGGAGCTTGTGGAGCCAATTGAGATCATTGAGCCCATGGAAACCATGGAATTTGTGGAGCCTGCAGAGACTGTATATATCATGTAGGCCATGGAGACTGTGTAGGATAATGGTGCTGGCAGAGCCTGTTGAGGCCATATAGGAATGTGGATATTGTGAAGCCCATGGAGGTTATGCAAGCCTATGATGTATGTGGAGGCCGTAGAGTCTGAAGAAACCTAGGATCATATGGAGACCTGTTGATTCTGTGGATCCCATTTAGGTCCAAGGAGCCTGTGAGGCCTGTGCAGGCTCGTGGAGACAGTGGAGACGGGGGAGCCTTTGGAGAATGTGAAGCCATATGGATGCCATGAATGTCTTGGAATTCATGGAGCCAATGGAACATGCATTGCCCCTGGAGGACTGTGAAGCGTCTGCAAGCTCAAGGAGTGTGTTGAGACTTTGAAGCCTTTGGAGAACATGCACCCTTTGCAGACACATGGAACCTGTGAAATACATGGAGTCTGTGGAGCCTATAGAACCCCTGGAGTCAGTGGACACTGTGGAGACTGTGTATACCCATGGAGTCTGTGGAGCACGTGTAGCTTGTGGAGACCATGGAGCCTGTGGAGCATGTAGAGACCTATAGACCTCATGGAGTCTAAGGCAACTGTAACCGTTGGGGAATTTGATGTAATTATGAATTCCAAAAATATAATTGGATCATGCTTGTAAACTGATCTGTTAATCTGGGCATGATTAGGTTAGGATTAGGGCGTTGAGCCCCACCCCTTGGTGGGTGGGGAATTGAATATTAAAGGCAAGGCGAAGGACAGTTGAGGTAGTTTTTTGCGAAGCAGTTTTGATGTTGGAAAGAAGGCCCCAGGGGAAGAGCAGCAAGCCGTTTACCTGATCGTCTGCAGCTAACCTCGTGGAGGAAACAGGAGCAAAGCCCGGAGAGAAACGCAGCCCCGGGAAGAGAGGAACCCCAGAAGCCTGAACCCTGGCAAATGCTGGCAGCTGTCTTGCTCTAACACATGGCAATGGACTGTGGTGAGAGAAGAAACTTAATGCTTTATGGCCTGTTATATGTGGACTTATACCCCAAATAAATACCCTTTATAAAGACCAACCCATTTTTGGTATTTCACATTAGCACCCCTATGGCTGACTAATACAGAATTTGGTACCGAGGAGTGGGAAAGTGCTTTTTTAATTACCAAAATGTTGGAAAGGTTTTATAAATGGGTAAGGGGCATTTTTTGGATGAATTGTGAAATAATTGATGGAAAAGGCCTAGATCAATTTGAAGAGACTATTGATAGTAATATGGACGCTAAAGAGACTTTCTATGATGCCTTGGAAGTAAATGATGAAACTATTATTGGAAACTGGAGGAAAGGCGATCCATGTTTTAAAGTTGCAGAGAATTTAACAAGATTAACTCTTGGTGTTATATGGAAGACAGAATTTGAAAATGGTGATCCAGAGCATTTAGCTAAAGAACTTTCCAAGGTAAACTTGGAGAATGTGGCTTGGCTTCTCCTTGCAGCTTATAGCAAAATACTAGACGAGAGAAGTACACTAAGGACTGAACTTTTGGGCAAAAAGAAAACAGAAACTAATTCAGGAACCTCCAAGTTTCTGGAAATCAAATTCCCAGATGCAAATGCCCTATTTGAAAACTTTACTAAACTTGGAACTCATAACTCAGAATTGAAGATGCAGTTATCTCGGAAAGACTTGTGGAAAGTCTTACTGTCTGATGGCTTGGACCCCTGCTTCTTGCATGCTAAACCAACAACGTTTTTGAGAATGCTGTATGAACAAAACCACTGTCAGCTAGGACAAAAGAGGACATGGAAAGGAGAAACTAAAGGAGAAAAAGCTTTAAGAAGAAAACCGTGGAAGCAGAGATCTAGAATTAAGACATCTCCTTGGGCCGAGAGAGGAGCCCCACCCATATATACATAGAGGGTGAGTTTTCCCCAGCAGTTGAAGAGGGTGGATGTCCCCACCCGATGTTCAGGAAGACTTTTGCCACCCCAGGGTGCAGGGAGGTTGGAGCACATTCCTCAAAGTTTAGGGCGGTTAAGGTCAACACCCTATTGGTCTGAGAGGGGTGTAGCTGTCCCTTATGGATTAGGGAAAGCCTGGTGGTCAACCCATTGCTCTGAGAGGGTTGAGCCTGTATACCAAAAGTTAAGGAAGGCCAGGTGGTCAACTCATTGCTCTGAAAGGGTTGAACCTGTATGCAAATGTTAGGGGGAATGTTGTCTTCACCTCAGTGTGCTAAGGGGGCTAAGACTCTAACCCAAAGATTGGGTAAGGTGTGGCAATCACCCCAACACACTTGGAGGGTGAGATCTGAGACTTGGTCGAAACCCAGATGCTTGATGAGGGTGGAATCAAGAAAATGGCCATTGGGAAATCCTGTGGAAAGGGTGGGTTCCCATGTGGCCACAAGGAGAAAAAACCATCATCTTAAGAATGAATCTCAGTGTATGAAATTGAATGGAGGATGCCCTGCAAGTTTACTGAACGGTAGAAGATCCATGACTCATGTTTAACATCCCAATTTCTCCTTATAATTTTGAAAATGTTTATCTTTTGTCTTTCCATTTGTATATTGGAAGCATTTGAATGGTTTTTTAAGATTCAGAGGTCTATAGCTGATGGGACATTGCCTCAAAATGAACTGTATTTCTTTAAAAAGATTTTGATATGATTTTGTACTTGAATTGTTATTGATTTAAGTTTTTTGTGAGAATTGTAATGTATTTTTGGAATTCAGGGGGCGGAATGTAACTGTTGGGGAATTTGATGTAATTATGAATTCCAAAAATATAATTGGATCATGCTTGTAAACTGATCTGTTAATCTGGGCATGATTAGGTTAGGATTAGGGCGTTGAGCCCCACCCCTTGGTGGGTGGGGAATTGAATATTAAAGGCAAGGCAAAAGACAGTTGAGGTAGTCTTTTGCGAAGCAGTTTTGATGTTGGAAAGAAGGCCCCAGGGGAAGAGAAGCAAGCCGTTCGCCTGATCGTCTGCAGCTAACCTCGTGGAGGAAACAGGAGCTAAGCCCGGAGAGAAACACAGCCCCGGGAAGAGAGGAACCCCAGAAGCCTGAACCCTGGCAAATGCTGGCAGCTGTCTTGCTCTAACACATGGCAATGGACTGTGGTGAGAGAAGAAACTTAATGCTTTATGGCCTGGTATATGTGGACTTATACCCCAAATAAATACCCTTTATAAAGACCAACCCATTTTTGGTATTTCACATTAGGACCCCTTTGACTGACTAATACAGCAACTGTGCAGGCCTGTGGAATATGTGGAGCCTGTTGAGCTACTGGAGCTCACAGAGCCAAGGAACCCATGGAGGCTGTGGAGCCTTTGAAGCCCTTGGAGTCCATGCAGGCTGTGCAGACCAATGAACCATGAAGATCATGTGGAGCCTGTGGAGCTTGTAGAGATTGTGGAGTCGGTGGGGCATGTGGAGACTGTGCATAGAGATCAAGCCTGTGGAACACATGGAGCCCATGGAGCCTGTGGAATCCATGGAGTCTGTGAGTACACATGTAGCCTGTGGAGCATGTGGAGCCCATGGAGGTTGTGGAGTCCGTGCAGCATATGCAGGCCCCTAGAGTTCATTGACAATTGGGGAGCATGTCCTGCCTGTGGAGAACATAAATTCTATGGAAACTGCAGGATTTATAGACAACTGGAGCCTGTAGGGCCATTCTAGCCTGTGGAGGTCCATGGAGCCTGTGGAGCCTGTGTAAAATATGGAGCCTATACAGACCTGTGGAGCCTGTGGAGCCCATGGAGACTGTAGAGGCATGTGGAGACTTTGCATGCCTGTGGAGGTGGTTGAGGCCATGGAGACCATGAGGTCTTTCAAGACCATGGAGTTAAGAAGTCCTGTGGAGCCCTTGAAACCTGTGCATGCCCCGAGAGCTTGTGGACCCTATACATTGCTGTGGAACCTTGGAATGTGTTGAAGTATGGAGACCAAAGACAGTATAAAGAAGATGCAGCCTTGGGAATGCATGTAGCCCATAGACACCAGTGGAGCCCATGGAGCCAGTAGAGCCTGTGGAGACTGTGGAGCCAAAGTAGTGGTGGAGCCCATTGGGTCTAGAGGACTGTGGATCCCATGGAGCCCATGGAGCCCACTGACTCCATGAATGCTGTAGAGACCAGAGTAACTGTGTAACCTGTGAAAGTCATGGAGCCCATGGAGCTGATGGAACTCCAGGAGGCCATGGAGAATGAGGAGCCCGTGATGACTATGCAGCCCAAGGAGTTCTATGGAGCCTGTGCAGGTCCATGAAGTAGAGGGAGACTGAAGTCTGTAAGAATATAGAGGCAGGTGGAACCCTTAGAGCTGATGGAACCCATAGGGGCAGTGAATCACCTGGAGATCTGTGGAACTAGTGCAGGGCAGAGGACCCTGTTGAGTCCATAGCGTCTGTGCAGTACTGGAGAGCATGTGGAGCATATGGGGGCCTCTGGAGCCTATTTAGGTCTTTAGCCCTATGGAGCTTATGGCACCTGTGCAAGTTTGTGGAATATGTAAAGACTGTGGAGCGACAGGAGCTCATGAAGCCCATGGAACCCATGGAGTCTGTGGAGCCTGCAGCGCCTCTGTATCTCATGGAGGCCATGGAGAGAGTGCAGGCTCATGGTGCTAGCATAGACTGTTGAACCCATGGAGGGGTGTGGAGTCCATGGAGCACATGGAGGTTATGTAAGCCCATGGAGCCTGTGGAGGCTATGGAGGCTGAGGAACTTGGGGAGGACTGTGGAGCCTGTGGGGTCCATTTAGAGCCATGGAGCCTTTCAGGCTGTGCATGTGCAAGGAGCTTGTGGAGACTGGGGAGTCTGTGGAGCCTGTGAAGGCACATGGAGCCCATGGAGCATGCATTGCCTGTGGAGGCCTGGGTTCCTCTGCAGACCTATGGAGCTGTAAATCCAAGCAATGGCATAGCTGTCAAGGAAATGAGTATATTGCTTAGTTTTGTAAACTGAATAAACTACTACATTGGCATAGCGTTATCTAAAGGGAAGCTTTTGACCTTGTGAATGACAGTTAGTGCACAGAGCCAGGGTAACCATGATCTTACTTAACTTTCAAAGGTGAAGTACCTAAAGTATTCACAGAGTAATAGGTAAAACCAGTGTTTTGAAGGTGATTGTAATTGAAAGCAAATGCATAACAGGAAATTAAAAACAAATCTTACTTAGATTTCTAAAGTGAAGTAACTACTGCATTGGCATATCATTAGGTAAAATGGGTGTTTTTTCATTGGTTGTAAGTGAAAACAAGGGTATTAAAGCCAAAGAAAGAAGTATCTTTCTTACTTTACAAACTTGAAAACTACCTGGATTCAAGCATATTAGGTTAAAACAAAGATTTGAAGATCATTGTAACTCCAAGCAAGCGCATAGCTGCCAATGAAATGAGTATCCTGATCAGTTTTGAAACCTGAAGAAACAACTGCATAGACATAACATTAGGTAAAAGCAAGACTTGATATTGATTGTGAGTGAAAGCAAGTGCATAGAAGCCAAAAAAATAACCAAGTATCTTACATACCCTACAATCATGAAATACCTGATGCATTCACAGAGAGATAGATGATACCAGTGTCTTGAAGTTCATTGTTAGAGAAAACATGTGTAAAGGAGCCAATGAAATAAGTTTCTATATGGGTTCTCTAAAGTGAAGAAGTGACTGCATTCACCAAGAATTAAAGAAAAACAGTGCTTTGAAGCTGAGTGTAAAGGAAAACACGTGCATAGCAGCAAAAGGAACTAGAATCTTCCACAGATTTCAAAAAAGAAGGAATTGCAATATTCACATAGAAAAAAATCAGTGTTCTGACATTGGTTGTAAGTGACAGCAAGAGCATTGCAGCAAAGGAATGAAGTATTTTATTTACTTTACAAAAATGAAGACCTCTGCATTGGCAGAGCATTAGGTGAATGCAGGGTTTTGAACTTTTGAGTGAAAACAAGTGCATAGCAGCCGAGCAAACAAGTATCTTATTTAATTTTCAAAGATGAAGTACTTCCCGTGTTCACAGATTGTTAGGTAAAACCATTGTTTGAAGGTGATTTTAAGGGAAAACACATGCATAGCAGCAAATGAAATGCCAATCTTAATGAGATTTCAAAAGTGAAGAAACTAATGCATTGACATAGCATTATGTAAAAGCGTTTTTTTTTTTGTTATGAGTTGTAAGTGAAGGCATGGGCATAGCAGGAAAAGAAACAAGTGTCTTTCTTACTTTAGAAATGTGAAGATACTGGATTCACAGAGCTCTAGATTAAGAAACGTGTTTTGAAGGTGATTGTATCTCCAAGCGAGTGCATAGGTGCCAATGAAATGCATATCCTATTAGATCTGAAACCTGAAGAAACCACTACATTGGAATAGCATTAAGTAAAAGCAGTGTTTGACATTGATTGTGCCTGAAATCAAGTGCATAGCAGCTATGTTAGTCAGCCAAAGGGGTGCTAATGTGAAATACCAAAAATGGTTTGGTCTTTATAAAGGGTATTATTTGAGGTAGAATTCCACAGATACCAGGCCATAAAATGTTAAGTTTCTTTTCTCACCACAGTCCATTTCCATGTGTTAGAGTAAGACAGCTGCCAGCATTTGCCATGATTCAGGGTTCTAGGGTTCTTTTCTTCCCAGGGATGTGTTTCTCTCTGGCTTAGCTCCTGTTTCCTCCACAAGGTAAGCTGTAGATGATCAGGTGAATGGCTTGTTTCTATTCTCCTGGGGCCTTCTTTCCAAAATCATAACTGCTTCTCAAAAGAATGCTTCAACTGTCCTTTACAATGCCTTTTATATTTGATTCCCCCACCTATCAAGGGGTGGGGCTCAACGCCCTACTGATGTGGTGCAGTCAATACCCTCATCATAAATTAATCATGCCCAAATTAACAGATCAGTTTACAACCATGATCCAATTATATTTTTGGAATTCATAATTACATCAAATTCCCCAATGGTTACAGCAGCCAAACAAACAAGTATCTTACTTACATTTCAAACTTGAAGTTCCTCCTGTATTGATATAGTTAGGTGAAACCAGTGTCTTTAAATTGATTTTAAGTGAAAACTCGTGCAAAGCCTCCAATGAAACAAGTCTCTCTACTGGTTCTTTAAACTGCAGGTCCAACTTCATTCACTGAGCGTTAGGGAAAAGCCCTTGGAGCCTCGGTAAACTGTTGAGTGCATGGAGCCTGTGGAGACTGTGGGGCATTTGGAGGTCTGTGGAGCCCATGAAGCTCATGGCATCTGTGTAGGCCTGTTGACCCTGTGCCGGCCAGTGTAGTGTGTGTAACATTTGGAACTCAGGGAGCTTGTGGGCTTGTGTAGGCCTGTAGACCCTGTGGAACCAATTGAGCTTGTGCAGGCCCAGGGAGATTATGGAGGCTATGGAACTTTTTGAGCCTGAGAAGGCTGGTTGAGGTCATTGAGACTCTGGAGCCTTTTCAGGACCTTAGAAAGTGTGGAGCCTGTGAAAACTATGATTCCTATGGAGTAAATGGAGGCCTGTGGACTCTGTGCAGACGATGGAGCCCATGGTTCTTGTGGATGCATTCAAATCTGTGTTACCTGTGGAGCCGGGGGACAGCTGTAGAGCCTATGGAGCACATAAATTTTTCTGTGGAGCCCATGAAGCATGTGTAGCCTGTTCAGGCCCATGGAGCCTGTGGAACCTGTGCAGACCAGTGGAATCTGTGGAGACTGTGGGGTCCATGGATGGTGTGGAGTCTGTTCAGACCCATGGAGCCTGTGAAGCCATGGCCATACTGGAATTAGTGGATGTCAGTGGAGCATATGGAGACCATAGCTCCTGTAGACTTGTTGAATTCTATGGAGCCAATGGAAATCATAGAGTCTGAGAAGCCCCTGGGGCATGTGGATCCCATGGATCCCATTGAGGCCTGTCTATCTGTGTATTGGGTAGGGACACATGGAGCCGGTAGAGCCAATGGAGTCCATGTAGACTCGGCAGTCCTGTGGAGCCTGTGGAACTCGTGAAGCACATGGATGCCTGTGTAGCTTGTGCATGCCCTTGGAACCTTTCGAGCTTGTGGAACCCATGGAAGCCTGTGAACCCTTGGGGCCCATGAAAGCTTGTGGATCCTGTGGAACATGTGGAACCTGTTCAGGTTGTGAAGTTGAAGGAGCCCATAAAGGCCATGGAGGCTGTGGAAACTGTGGAGCCTGGGAAGCCTGTTCAGCCCTTGGTAGCTGTGTAAACTATGGAATCCATGGAGGCCTTGGAGCCTGTGGAACTTGTGGAGCCTGTGGAAGTGTGAGGAGTTTTGCAAGCGCATGAGCCTGTGGAGCCTATGGAATCTGTGGAGACTTTGGAATACATGGAGGACTGTGGAGCCTGTGCAGGCTCATGTAACCTGTGGAAACTGTAGAGCCTTTGGAGCCTGTGGAGCCCATTGAGTCAGTGGAGCATGATGAGCCTATGCATACCCATGGAAACTGAGGAGCATATGGAGTCCCTGGAGACCATGAAACCCATGGAGACCAGGGATTACATGGAGTCCAGAGAATCTGTGGAGCCCATGGAGACTGTGAAGACAGTTGTGTCCTGTGGAACCTGTGGATCTCATGGAGCCTATGGTGTCCATGGAAAATGTTGAGGTATGGAGATTGAGGAGACTGCAGAGACTTTGGAGCCAATGGAACATTTGTAGCCAATGGATGCCTGTGGAGCCCATGGAGTCTGTAGAGTCCTTGGATCCAGTGGAGGCCGGTAGAGCCTATGAAGTGCCCTGGAGGCCAGTGATATCTGTGGAGCATGTGCTGCCTGTAGAAACCATAGGGAACATTTAGCCTGTGGATTCTGTGGAGGCCAGTGGAGCCTGTGGGTCCTTTTGAACTTGTGGAGTCCCATGAATCCAGTGGAGCCTGTGTAACTCTTGGAGCCTATGCAGAAGAGCCTAGAGCACATGGAGCCTGTAGAAGCCTGTGGAGCCTGTGCAGTCTTGTGGAGCTGTTTGAGACCATGGAGACCATGAAGTCCACAGAGACCTTGGAGTTCACAAAGCCTGTGGAGCCCATGGAGGCTGTGCAGGCCCAGGGAGCCTATAAAGCCTATACTGGCCTATGGATCCTGTGGAATTCATTGAGCCCATTGGGCCCATGGAGCCTTTGGGGTTATGGAGCCAAACCACACTACAAAGAATGTGGAGTCTTGTGGTGTACATCTAGCCCACGGTCCCCTGTGGAGCCCATGGACCCTGAGAGCCTGTGGAAACTGTGAAGACCATTGAGGACTGTAGAACCTGTACATGGTCAGGGAGCCTGTGGAGCCTGTGGAGCCTATGGAGGTGGTCAAGCCAATGAACTTATAGAGGACAGTGGAGCCCATGAACCCTTTTGAGCCCATGGTACCTGTGCAGGTCTATACAGGCTTATAGACCCCAAGGTTCCTAGGGGAAATGTGAAGTCCTGTGGAACACATGGAGCTTCTGGAGCCACTAGAGCTCATGGAGCCCATGGAACCATGGAGCCCGTGTAGCCTGCACAATCTGTGTTTGTCTTGGAGTACATGGAGCCTGTGCAGGCTCATGGTGCCACAGCAACTTTTGAGTTTTTTGAGGAATTGGCACCCATGGAGTCATGTAGTTTATGTCCACCTATGGAGGCTGAGAATCATGTGGAAGCCTGTGGAGTCTGTAGAGCACATTTTGGGCCATGGAGTCTGTGGGGTCTATGCACCCTTACGGAGCCTGTGGAGAATGGGGAGACTGTGTAGACTGTGCAGGTACATGGATGCCATGGAGTCCTTGGAGGACATGGAGCCCATATAGCATGCATTGTCCATGGAGGTCTGTGGAGCCTATGCAGGCCCATGGAGCTGTAACTTCAAGCAAGGGCATAGCTGCCAATGAAATGAGTATACTGCTAGTTTTGAAATCTGAAGAAACAACTGCATTGGCATAGCATTAGGTAAAAGCCATGTATTGATATTGATTGTGAGTGAAAGCAAGTGCAGAGCAGCCAAAAAATCTAGCATCTTTCTTACTTTTCAAACTTGAAGTACCTCCTGCATTCACACAGTTAGGTGAAATCATTGTCTGGAAGTTTATTGAAAGTGAATATATGTGCAAAGCAGCCAATGAAACAAGTTTTTTATTGGTTGTCTAAACTGAAGAACTAACTGCATTCACTGAACATTAGGGAAAATAAGTGCTTTGAAGTTGATTGTAAGTGAAAACACATGCATAGCAGCAAAAGAATCTAGAATATTACATACATTTCCAAAGTGAAGAAACTGCAACTTTGGCATAGAAAAGGCAGTATTTTGACATTGGTTGTAAGAGAAAACGAATGCATAGCAGCCAAAAAGGAAGTATTTTATTTACTTTACAAAAGTGAAGAACCTCTACATTGGCAGATCATTACATAAAAGAAGGGTTTTGACATAGTGAGTGAAAGGAAGTGCATAGTAGTCAGGGAAACAAGTATCTTACTACCCTATCAAAGATGAAGTACCTCCTGCATTCACAGAGTTTTAGGTGAAACCAGTGTTTTGGAGGTGAATGTAAGTGAAAACAAATGCATAGCTACAAATAAAACACAAATCTAAAAGATATTTTAAAAGTGAAGAAACTACTGCATTGGCATAGCATCAGGTAAAATCGGTGTTTTGACAATTTTTATTAGTGAAAACAAGGGCAAGGCAGCCAAGGAAACAATATATTTCTTACTTTACAAACATGAAGAACCTTCAGGATTCATGGAACTTTTGGTTATAACCAGGAGTTTGAAGTTGACTTTAACACCAAGAAGTGCATATCTGCCAAGGAAATGAGTATCCTGCTTAGATTTGAAAACTGAAGATACAACTGCATTGGCATAAACACTAGTTTCATCCAAATCACTGTGAATGCAGGATGTAGTACAAGTTTGAAAAGTAAGTAAAATACTTGTTTGGCTACTATGCACTATATTTCACTCACTGCCAACACACTGCTTTTACCTATAGCTGTGTCAATGCAGTAGTTTATTATAAAAATCTAAATAAGATTTCTGTTTTATTTGCAACTATGCGTGTGTTTTCACTTACAATTATCTTCAAAACACTGGTTTTACCATACATGCTGTGAATGCAAGAGTTATTTCAACCTTGAATCATAAGTAAGGAACTTATTTGTTTGGCTGTTATGCACTTTCTTTCACTCACAATCAATATAAAAACACTGCTTTTATGTAACGCTATGCCAAAGCAGTAGTTTCTTCACTTTTCAAATCTAAGAAATATTTATGTTTTGTTTGGTGCTATGTATGTGATTTCACTTAAAATCATCTTCAAAACCTTGGTTTTACCTAACACTCTTTGAATGCAGGAGGTACTTCAACTTAAAATGTAAGTATGATACTTGTTTATTTGGCTGCTATGCACTTGCTTTCACTTGCAATCAATGTAAAAACACTGCTTTTACCTAATGATATGCCAATGCAGTAGTTTCTACACTTTTCAAATCTAAGTAATATTTCTGTTTTGTTTGCTTGTATGCATGTGTTTTCACTTAAAATCATCTTCAAAACACTGGTTTTACCTAACGCTCTGTGAATGCAGGAGGTACATCAAGTTCGAAAGTTATGTAAGATACTTGTTTGTTTGGTGGCTTTGCAATTGCTTTACTCACCATGCCTGCACAATGCTTTTCCTAATGTTACACCAAAGCAGTAGTTTCTTTACTATACAAATCTAACTAAGATTTTTGTTTTACTTGATGCTATGCATGTGTTTTCACTTACAATTATCTTCAAAACCCTGGTTTTGTCTTACATGTTGTGAATTTAGGAGGTGCTTCAACATTGAACCCTGGGACATACTGGTTTTTTTGGCTGATATGCACTTGCTTACACTCACAATGAATGTAAAAACACTGCTATTACCTCATGATATTTCAATGCAGTAGTATCTCCAATTTTCACATCTAAGTAAGATTTGCATTTTGTTTGCTGCTATGCATGTGTTTTCACTTAAAATCATCTTCAAAACACTGGTTTTGCCTATCATGCTGTGAATGCAGAGGTAATTAAAGTTTGAAAGGTAAGTAAAGTAATTTTTTTGGCTGCGATACACTTACTTTCACACACAATATCAAAACCCTGCTTTCACAATGCCAATGCTGCAGTTTCTTCACTTTGGATATTTAAGTAACTTTCCTTCTTTTGCTACTATGCACGTGTTTTCACTTACACTCAACTTCCAAACACTGCTTTTCCCTAATGCTGGGTGAATGCAGTCAATTCCTCAGTTTAGAAATCCAATAAAGAAACTTGTTTCATTTGCTGTTTGCACGTGTTTTCACTTAAAATCAACTTCAAGACACTGGTTTCACCTAAATCTCTGTGAAAGCAGGATGTTCTTCAAGTTTGAATGGTAAGTAAGACACTTTTTTGGCTTGTATGTAATTGCTTTCATTCACAATTTATGTAAAAACACTGTTTTCACCTAATACTATCCCAAAGAAGTAGTTTCTTATCTCTTCAAATCTAAGTAAGATTGTGATTTGTTTGCTGCTATGCATGTGTTCTCAGTTAAACTCATCTTCAAAACACTGGTTTTCCCTTACACGCTGAAAATTCAGGTCATTCATGTTGGTAAGGTAAGTAAGATATGTGTTTGTTTGACTGCTATGCACTTGCTTTCACTCACAGTGTAAAAACCCTTCTTTTATCTAACGCTATGCCTTTGCAGTAGTTTCTTCACTTTTCAAATCTAAGATTTGTGTTTTGTTTGCTGCTATGTAGGTTTTCAGTTAAAATCGTCTTCAAACTCTAGATTTACCTAACACTCTGTGAATGCAGGAGGTATTTCAAGTTTGAAATGTATGTAAGATACTTTTGTGATTTGCTGCTATGCACTTGCTTTCACTCACTATGGCAACACACTGCTTTTTCCTAATGCTACACCATTGCAGTAGTTTCTTTACTTTATAAACCTAAATAAGATTTGTCTTTAATTTGCTACTATGCATGTGTTTTCATTTACAATTATCTTCAAAATGGTGGTTTTACTTGACACTCTGTGAATGCAGGAGGGCAATCAGTTTGAAAGGTATGTAAGATACTTGTTTGTGTGGCAGGTATACACTTGCTTTCACTCACAATGTCAAAACCATGCTTTACTAGGCCAATGCTGCAGTTTATTCACTTTGGAAATCTAAGTAACTTTCTTTCTTTTACTGATATACACGTGTTTTCACTTAAAATCAACTTCAAACACTGCTTTTCCCTAATGCTTGTTGAATGCAGGATGTAGAACAAGTTTGAAAGGTAAGTAAGATACTTGATAATTTGACTGCTATGCACTAGCTTTCACTCACTATGCCAATGCACTGCTTTTTCCTAATGCTAAGGAAATGCAGTAGTTTCTTTATAAATCTCAATAAGATTTGTGTTTATTTGTTGCATTGCACGTGTCTTCAAAACACTGGTTTTTACCTAACATGCTGTGAATGCAGGAGGTAATTCAAGTTTGAATGTTAAGTAGGATACATATTTGTTTGGCTTGTATGCACTTGCTTTTGCTCACAATCAATGTAAAAACACTGCTTTTACCTAATGCTATGCCAATGAAGTAGTTTCTTAACTCTTCAAATCTAAGTAAAATTTGTGTTTTGTTTGTTACTATGCATGTGTTTTCACTTACAATTATCTTCAAAACACTGGTTTTACCTTATGCGCTGTGAATGCAGGAGGTATTTCAACCTTGAATCATAAGTAAGGAACTTGTTGGTTTGGCTGCTATGCACTTGCTTTCACTCAAAATCAAAGTAAAAACAGTGTTTTGACCTAATGCTATGCTAATGCTGTTGTTTCTTCACTTTTCAAATCTAAGTAAAATTTGGTTTTGTTTGCTGCATTGCATGTGTTTTCACTTACAATTCTCTTCAAAACACTGGTTTTACCTAACATGTTGTGAATGAAGGAGGTAATTCAAGTTTGAAAGTTAAGTAAGATATTTGTTTGTGTGGAAGCTTTATACTTGCTTTCACTCACTATGTCAAAACAATGCTTTTACTATAAAAATGCTGCAATTTCTTCACTTTGGAAATCTAAGTAAGTTTCTTTTTTTTTTTTTTTTTTGCTTCTATGCACGTGGTTTCACTTACAACCAACTTGAAAACACTGTTTTTCCCTAATGCTGGGTGAATGCAGTCAATTCTTCAGTTTAGAAAACTAATAAAGAAGCTTGGTTTTTTGACAGCTTTGCATGTGTTTTCCCTTAAAATCAACTTAAAGACACTGGTTTCACATAACTCTCTGTGTATGCAGGCAGTACTTCAAGTTTGAAAGGTAAGTAATATTTATGTATGTTTGGCTGCTATGCACTTGCTTTCACTCACTGCACCAACACACTGCTTTTTCCTAATTGTATGCCAATGCAGTATTTTCTTTATTTTACATATATCAATAAGTTTTGTGTTTTATTTGCTGCTATGCAGGTGTTTTCCCTTAAAATTATCTTCAAAACACTGTTTTCCCCTAATGTTGGGTGAATGCAGTCAATTCTTCAGTTTAGAAAACTAATAAAGAAACTTGTTTTTGGTTGCTTTGCATGTGTTTTCTCTTAAAATCAACTTCAAGACACTGGTTTCACATATCTCTCTGTAAATGAAGACGGTACTTCATATTTGAAAGGTAAGTAAGATACAGGTATGTTTGACTGCTATGCACTTGCTTTCACTCACTGTACCAAAACACTGCTTTTTCCTAATTGTATGCCAAAGCACTAACTTCTTTACTTCACATATCTAAATAAGATTTGTGTTTTATTTGCTGCTATGCATTGGTTTCTCTTACAATTATCTTCAAAATACTTGTTTTACCTAACCTTGCTGTGAATGCATGAGGTACTTCAGTTTTAAATGAAAGTAAGATACTTGTTTATTTGGCTGTTATACATTTTGCTTTCACCCACAATCAATGTAATAACACTGCTTTTAGCTAATGCTATGCGAAAGCAGTAGTCTCTTCACTTTCCAAATCTAAGTAAGATTTGTTTTTTGTTTGCAGATATGCATGTGTTTTCAGTCTCAATTATCTTCAAAACACTGGTTTTACCAAAAATGCTGTGAATGCAGTAGGTACTTCAACATTGAAATATAAATAAGATACTTATTTGTCTGCTATGACTTTGTTTTCACTCCCTATGCCAAAACACTGCTTTATTCCCAATGCTGCACCAAAGACGAGTATTTTACTTTAAAAATCTAAATAAGATTTGTGTTTTATTGGCAGCTATTCATGTTTTCACTTACAATTATCTTCAAAGCACTGGTTTTACCTAACACGATGTGAATGCACGAGATACTTCAATTTTGAAACCTAAGTAAGATACTTGTTTCTTTGATTGCTATACAATCACTTTCAACCACAATGTCAAAACCGTGCTTTTACTATGACAATGCTGCAGTCTCTTTGGAAAACAAAGTAAGTTTGTTTCTTTTGCTGCTATACACGTGTTTTCATTTACAATTAACTTCAAACCCCTGCTTTTCCCTAAGGTTGGGTGAATGCCGTCAATTCTTCAGTTTAGAAAACCAATAAGAAAACCTGTTTAATTGGCTGATTTGCACTTCTTTTCACTTAAAATCAACATTAAGATGCTGGTTTCACCTAACTCACTGCAAATGCAGGAGTTTGTACATTTTGGAAGATAAGTAAGATACTTGTTTGTTTGGCTGTTATGCACTAGCTTTCAGTCACTCACACTGCTATTTCCTAATGCTAAGGAAATGCAGTAGTTTCTTTACTTTACAAATCTCAATAAGATTTTTTTATCTGCTGCTTTGCTTGTATTTCCACTTACAATTATCTTCAAAACAGTGGTTTTACTTGACACTCTGTGAAGGGAGGAGGTAATTCAATTTTGTAAGTTAAATAATACTTGTTTCTTTGGCTGCTACATACTTGCTTTCACTCAAAATGTCAAAATTTGCTTTTACAAGGCAATGCTGCATTTTCCCACTTTGGAAATCTAAGTAAGTTTCTTTCTTTTGTTACTATACATGTGTTTTCACTTACAATCAACTTCAAAACACTGCTTTTCTTTAAGGCTGGGGGAAAGCAGTCAATTCTTCTGTTTAGAAAACCAAGAAAGAAACTTGTTTCATTGGATGCTTTGCACGTGTTTTCACTCAAAATCAACTTCAAGATACAGGTTTCATCTAATTCACTATGAATGCAGGTGGTACTTCAAGTTTGAAAGGAATGTAAGATACTCGTTTGTTTGGCTGCTATGCCCGTGCTTTCACTCACTGTGCCAACACATTGCTTTTTCCTCATGCTATGCCAATACAGAAGTTACTTTACTTTATAAATCTCAATTAGATTTCTGTTTCATTTACTGATATGCGTATGTTTTCAGTTACATGTATCTTCAAAACACTGGTTTTACCTAACACGCTATGAATGTAGGAGGTACTTCACCTTTGAAACCTAAGTAAGATACTTGTTTGTTTGGCCGCTATGCGCTTGCTTTCATTCACAATCAATGTAAAAACACTGTTTTATGTAATGCTATGCAAATGCAGTAGTCTCTTCACTTTTCAAATCTAAGAAATATTTGTGTTTTGCTTGGCACTTTGCAAGTGTCTTCACTTAAAATCATCTACAAAACACTGGTTTTACCTAATAATCTGTGAATGTAGGAGGTACTTCCATTTTGAAAAGTAAGTAAGATACTTGTTTATTTGGCTGCTTTGCACTTGCTTTCACTCACAATCAATGTAAAAACACTGCTATTACCTAATGCTATTGCAATGCAGTAGTATCTTCACTTTTCACATCTAAGTAAGATGTGTGTTTTGTTTGCTGCTATGTATGTGTTTTCACTTAAAATCATCTTCAAAACACTAGTTTTACCTCTCATGCTGTGAATGCAGGGGTAAATCAAGTTTTAAAGTTAAGTAAAGTAATTGTTTATTTTGCTGCTATACACTTACTATCATGAACAATGTCAAAACCCTGCTTTTACAATACAAATGCTGCAGTTTCTTCACTTTGGAAATCTAAGTAAGTTTCTTTTTTTTTGCTACTATTCACCTGTTTTCACATACAATCAACTTTCAAATATTGCTTTCCCCTAATCATGGGTGAATGAAGTCAATTCTTCAGTTTAGAAATCCAATAAAGATAATTGTTTCATTGGCTGTTTGCATGTGTTTTCACTTAAAATCAACTTCAAGACCCTGGTTTCACCTAAATCTCTGTGAAAGCAGGAGGTTCTTCAAGTATGAATGGTAAGTAAGACACTTGTTTGTTTGGCTAGTATGTAATTGCTTTCATTCACAATCAGTGTAAAAACACTGCTTTTACCTAATGCTATGCCAATGAAGTAGATTCTTAATTCTTCAAATCTAAGTAAGATTTGTGTTACGTTTGCTGCTATGTAGGTATTTTCAGTTAAAATAATCTTCAACCTCTGGTTTTACCTAACACCCTGTGAATACAGGAGGTACTTCAAATTTGAAAGGTGTGTATGATACTTGTGTGTTGGCTTCTATTCACTTGTTTTACTCACAATCAATGTAAAAACACTGCTGTTACCTAAAGTTATGCCAATGCAGTAGCTTCTTCACTTTTCAAATACAAATAAGATGTGTGGTTTGTTTGCTGCTATGCATGGTTTTTCACTTAAAATCATCTTCAAACATTGGTTTAATGTAACAGTCTGTGAATGCAGGAGGTGATTCCATTTTGAAAGTTATGTAAGACACTTGTTTGATTGGCAGCTCTACACTTGCTTTCATGAACAATGTCAAAGACCTGCTTTTACTATGTCAAAGCTGCAGTTTTTTCACTTTGGAAATCTAAGTTTTTTTCTTTTCCTACTATCCACGTGTTTTCACTTAAAATCAACTTTGAAACCCTGCTTTTCCCTAACACTAGGAGAATTGAGCCAATTCTTCAGTTTAGAAAGTCAATTAAAAAACTTGTTTCATTGGCTACTTTGCACGTGTTTTCAATAAAAATCAACTTCAAGATACTGGTTTCACCAAACTCTCTGTGAATGCAGGAGGTACTTCATGTTTGAAAGTTAAGTAAGATACTTGTTTGTTTGGCTCCTATGCACTTTATATCACTTACTCTGCCAACACAGTACTTTATCATAATGCTACACCAATGCATTAGTTTCTTTACTTTATAAATCTCAATAAGAATTGTGTTTTATTTACTGTTATGCATGTGTTTTCACTTTCAATTTTCTTCAATATACTGGTTTTACCTAACATGCTGTGAATGCAGGAGGTACTTCAACTTTGAAACAAATGTAAGATACTTGTTTGTTTGGCTGCTATGCACTTCCTTTCACTCACTCAGCCAACACACTGCTTTTTTCTAATGCTACACCAATGCTGTACTTTATTTATTTTACAAATCTCAATTAGATTTGTGTTTTATTTGTTGCTATGCATTTGTTTTCACTTACAATTATCTTCCAACACTGGTTTTACATAACACGCTGTGAATGCATCAGGTATTCAAATTTGAAACACAAGTAAGATACTTGTTTTTTTGGATGCTATGCCCTTGTTTTTGCTCAATGTGCCAACACACTGATTTTTCCTAATGCTCCACCAATGCAGCAGTTTCTTTACAAAACTCAATAAGATTTGTGTTTTTTATGTTGCTATGCATGTGTTTTCACTTAAAAGCTTCAAGACATTGGTATCACCTAACTCTCTGTGAATGCAGGAGGTACATCAAATTTGAAAGATAAGTAAGATACTTGGTTGTTTGGCAGCTATGCACTTGCTTTTGAACACAATGTAAAAACACTTCTTTTACCTTATGCTATTCCAATCAGTATTTTCTTCACTTTACAAATCTAAGTAAACCTTGTGTTTTATTTGCTGCTATGCATGTGTTTTCATTTAAAATCATTTTGAAAACACCGGTTTCACCTAACTCTCAGTGAATGCAAGAAGTATTTCATTTTTGAAAGGTATGTAAGATACTTGTTTTTTTTTTGGCTGCTATTCATTTGCTGTCACACACTATGCCAACGCACTGCTTTTACCTAATGCTATGCCAATGCAGTAGTTTCTTTACTTTATGAATCTCAATAATATTTATGTTTTATTTGCTACTATGCATGTGTTTTCAATTACAATTATCTTCAAACACTGGTTTTACCTAAAACGCTGTGAATGCAGGAGTTTCTTCAATTTGAAACATAAGTAAGACACTTGTTGTTTGGCTGCTGTGCACTTGCTTTCAATCATAATCAATGTAAAAACAGTTTTTTTCCTAATGGTTTGCCAATGCAGTAGTTTCTTCACTTTCAAAATCTAAGCAAGCTTTGTGTTTGCTTTGCTGCTATGCATTTGTTTTCACCTAAAGTCATCTTCAAAACACTGGCTTTAGCCAACACTCTAGGTATACAGGAGGTAATTTAACTTTGAAAATTAAGTAAGATACTTATTTGTTTGGCTGCTATACACTTGCTTTCAACAACAATGTCAAAACCCTGCTTTTACTATGCCAATGCTGCAATTTCTTCACTTTGGAAATCTAAATAAATTTCTTTCTTTTGCTGCTATGCACGTGTTTTCACTTACAATCAACTTCAAAACACTGTTTTTCCCTAAGGCTGTTTGAATGCAGTCAATTCTTCAGTTTAGAAAACTAAAAAAGAAACTTGATTTTTGGCTGCTTTGCCTGTGTTTTCACATAAAATCAACTTCTAAACACTGGTTTCACATAATTCTCTGTGAATGTAGGCAGTAATTCAAGTTTGAAAGTTAAGTAAGGTACATGTATGTTTGGCTGCTATGCACTTGCTTTCCCTCACAGTACCAACACACTGCTTTTTCCTATGGTACACCAATGCAGTAGTTTCTTTACTTTACATATCTAAATAAGATTTGTGTTTTATTTGCTGCTATGCAGGTGTTTTCATTCACAATTAACTTCAAAACCCTGGTTTTACCTAACACGCTGTGAATACAGGAGGTATGTCAAAATTGAAAGGTAAGTAAGATACTTGTTTGTTTGGCTGTTGTGCACTTGCTTTCACTCACAATCCATGTAAAAACACTGCTTTTACCTAATGCTATGCCAATGCAGTTGTTTCTTCATTTTTCAAATCTAAGAAAGATTGGTGTTTTGTTTGCAGCTATTTAAGTGTTTTCACTCTCAATTGTCTTCAAAACACTGTTTTTACCTAATACACTGAGAATGCTGGAGGTAATTGAACTTTGAAACGTAGGTAAGATACTTGTTTCTTGGGCTGCTATGCCCTTGCTTTCACTCACAATGTGAAAACACTGCATTTACTTAAAGCTATGCCAATGCTGAATTTTCTACACTTTGAAATCTAAGATTTGTGTTTTGTTTTTGCCATGCAGGTGTTTTCATTTAAAATCATCTTCAAAACACTGGTTTTCCCTAACACTCTGTGAATGCAGGAGGTACTTCAAATTTGAAAGTTAAATAAGATACTTCTTGCTTGGCTGCTATGCACTTGATTTCACTCACAATCAATGTAAAATCATTACTTTTACCTAATGCTGTAACTGTTCAATGGTTTCTTCACTTGTCAAATATAAGTAAGATTTGTGTTTCGTTTGCTGTTATCATGTGTTTTCACTTAAAATCATCTTCAAATTTCTGGTTTTACCTAACATTCTGTGAATGCAGGAGATACTTCAACTTTGAATCATAAGTAAGATACTTGTTTGTTTGGCTGCTGTGCACTTGCTTTCACTCACCATCATTGTAAAACATTGCTTTTTCTTTATGCTATGCCAGTGAAATATTTTCTTCACTTTTCAAATCTGTTTTGTTTGCTGCTATGCATGTGTTTTCACTCAAAATCATTTTCAAATCTCTGGTTTCTCCAAACACTCTGAATGCAGGGGATAATTCAAGTTTGAATGTTAAATAAGATACTTGATTGTGTGGTTGCTATTAACTTGCTTTCATACACAATGTGAAACCCTGTTTTTACAATGCCAATGCTGCAGTTTCTTCACTTTGGAAATCTAAGTAATTTTCTTTCTTTTTCTACTATGCACGTGTTTTCACTTAAAATCAACTTCCAAACACTGCTTTTCCCTAATGCTGTGTGAATGCACTCAATTCTTCAGTTTAGAAATCCAATAAAGAGACTTGCTTCATTTGCTGCTTTGCACATGTTTTCAATTAAAATCAAATTCAAGACACTGGTTTCACCTAACTCTGTGTGAATGCTGGAGGTTCTTCAAGTGTGAATGCTAAGTAAGATACTTGTTTGTTTGGCTTGTATGCACTTGCTTTCATTCACAATAAATAAAATCACTGCTTTTACCTAATGCTATGCCAATGAAGTAGTTTCTCAACTCTTCAAATCTAAGTAAAGTTTGTCTTTTGTTTGCTGTTGTGCATGTGATTTCAGTTAAATTCATCTTCAAAACACTGATTTTACCTAACATGTTCTGAATGCAGGAGGTAATTCAAGTTTGAAAGGTAAGTAAGGTATCAGTTTGTTTGGCTGCCATGCACTTGCTTTCACTCACAATGCAAAAACACTGCTTTTATCTAATGCTATGTCTTTGCAGTAGTTTCTTCACTTTTAAAATCTAAGTAAGATTTGTGTTTTGTTGGCTGCTATGTAGGTGATTTCACTTAAAATCATCTTCAAACTCTGGTTTTACCTAACATTCTGTGAATGAAGGAGGTACTTCAAGTTTGAAAGGCATGTAAGATACCTGTTTGTTTGGCTGCCATACACTTGTTTTCACTCACTATGCCAACACACTGCTTTTTGTTAATGCTAAGGAAATGAAGTCGTTTCTTTACTTGACAAATCTCAATAAGATTTGTGTGTTATTTGCTGCTTTGCATGTGTTTTCATTTACAATTATCTTCAAAACAGTGGTTGTACCTAACACGCTCTGAATGTGGGAGGCACTTCAACTTTGAAATGTATGTAAGATAATTGTTTGTTTGGCTGCTACGCACTTGCTTTCACTCGCAATGTGAAAACACTGCATTTCCTTAAAGCTATGCCAATGCTGTAGTTTCTATTCTTTGAAATCTAAGTAAGATTTGTGTTTCATTTTCTGCCATGCAGGTGTTTTCATTTAAAATTATTTTCAAAACACTGGTTTTACCTTATGCTCTGTGAATGCAGGAGGTACTTCAAGTTTGAAAGGTAAATAAGATACATTTTGTTTAACTGCTATGCACTTGTTTACAGTCACAATCAATGTAAAATCATTATTTTTACTTAATGCTGTAAATGTGCAATTGTTTCTTCACTTTTCAAATCTAAGTAAGATTTGTGATTCATTTGCTGCTACGCATGGGTTTTCACTTACAATCAAATTCAAAACACTGTCTTTCCCTAATGCTTGGTGAGTGCAGTCAATTCTTCACTCTAGAAAACCAATAAGAAAAACTTGTTTCATTGGCTGATTTGCACATATTCTCTAAAAATCAACTTCAAGACCCTGGTTTCACCTAACTCCTTTTGAATGCAGGAGGTACCTCAAGTTTGAAAGGGAAGTAATATATTGTTTGTTTGGCTACTATGCAATTGCTTTCACTCAGTATGCCAACACACTGCTTTTTCCTAATGTTACAGAATACAGTACTTTCTTCACTTTACATATCTCAATAAGATTTGTGTTTTATTTGCTGCTACACATGTGTTTTCCCTTACAATTATCTTCAAAACACTGGTTTTACCTAACACGCTGTGAATGCAAGAGGTACTTCAACTTTGAAACCTTAGTAAGATACTTGTTTGTTTGGCTGCTGTTTACTTGCTTCTACTCACAATGAATGTAAAAACACTGCTTTTACCTAATGTTTTGCAAATGCAGTAGTTTCTTCACTTTTCAAATTTAAGTAAGATTTGTGTTTTGTTTCATTGTATGCACGTGTTTTCAAGCAAAATCAGCTTTAAAACACTCGTTTTATCTAACAATTTATGAATCAAGAGGTAATTCAAGTTTGAAAGATAAATAAGATATTTGTTTGGCTGCTACACACTTGCTTTCAATCACAATAACAAAACCCTGCTTTTACAAGGCAAATGCTGCAGTTTCTCACTTTGGAAAACTAAGTAAGATTTTGTCTTTTTTATGCTATGCACATATTTTCACTTACAATTAACCTCTAAGCACTGCTTTTCCTTAATTCTGGGTGAATGCAGTCAATTCTTCAGTTTAGAAAACCAAGAAAGAAAGTTTTTTCATTTGCTGCTTTGCACGTGTTTTCACTTAAAATCAACTTCAAAACACTGGACTCACCTAACTCTCTGTGAATGCAGGAGGTACTTCAAGTTTGAAAGGTAAGTAAGATACTTGTTTGTTTGGCTGTTTTGCACTTATTTTCACTCACCATGCCTACCCTCTGCTTTATCCTAATGCTATGTTAATGCACTAGTTTCTACACTTTGCAAATCTAAATAAGATTTGTGTTTTATTTGCTGCAATGTTTGTGTTTTCACTTATAATTATCTTCAAAACACTGGTTTTACCAAATTCTCTGTGAAATCCGGAGTACTTCAATGTTGAAAGGTAAGTAAGGCACTTGTTTGTTTGGATGCTTTGCACTTGCGTTCACTCACTGTGACAACACACCGCTGTTCCTAAAACTAAGCCAATGCAGTAGTTTCTTTACAACTCTGAATAAGATTTGTGTTTTGTTTGCTGCAATGCATGTGTTTTCCCTAACAATTATTTTGAAACTCTGGTTTTATGTAACAGGCTGTGAATGCAGGAGGTACTTCAACTTTGTAATGTTAGTAAGACACTTGTTTATTTGGCTGCTATGCACTTGCTTTCACTCGCAATCAATGTAAAAAACACTGCTTTTATCTAATGCTATGCCAATGAAGTCGTTTCTTCACTTTTCAAATCTAAGAAAGATTTCTGTTTTGTTTGCTGGTATGCATGTGTTTTCACTTAAAATCTTCAAAATGCTGGTTTTACCTAACGCTCTGAGAATGCCAGACGGAGTTCATGTTTGAAAGTTATATAAGATACTTGTTTGTTTGGCTGCTTTGCAATTTGCTTCACTCACCATACCTACACACTGCTTATTGCTAAGGCTACACCAATGCAGTAGTTTCTTTACTATACAAATCTAAATAAGATTTGTCTTTTATTTGCTGCTATGCAAGTGTTTTCACTTAAAATCATCAAAACACTAGTATTCCCCAACACTGTGTATCCTGGAGGTATTTCAAGTTTGAAAGTTAAGTAAGATGCTTGTTTGTTTGTGTACTATGCACTTCTTTAGCACTCAATGTCAAACCATGTTTTACTTTGCCAATGCTGCAGTAAAGGTTTCTTTACTTTTGAAATCTAAGTTATTCTCTTTCTTTTTCTGCTATGCACTTGTTTTCACTTACTATCAACTACAGACGCAGCTTTTATCTAACTCTGGGTGATTGCAGTCAATCCTTTACTTAAGAAAACCAATAAAGAAACTTGTTTCATCGACTGCTTGGCACGTGTTTTCAGCTAATATCAACTTCAAGTCACTGGTTGCACCTAAGTCTCTCTGATTGCAGGAGGTATTTCAAGTTTGAAAGGTAAGTAAGATACTTGTTTGATTGGCTGTTATACACTTGCTTTCACTCACCATCAATGTAAAAACACTGCTTTTACCTAATGCTATGCCAGTGCAGTAGTTTCTCCACTTTTCAACTCTAAGTAAGATTTGTATTTTCTTTGCTGCTATGCATGTGTTTTCACTTAAAATCATTTTCAAAACACTAGTTTTACCTAACACTCTGGGAATGTAGGAGGTAACTCAAGATTGAAAGTTAAGTAAATACTTCTTTGTTTGGCTGCTATACACTTCTTTTCACTCACAATGTCAAAACCCTGCTTTTACTATGCCAATGCTGCAGTTTCTTCACTTTAGAAATCTAAGTAAGTCTCTTTCTTTTGCTGCTATGCAAGTGTTTTAACTCACAATCAACTTCAAACTCTGCTTTTCCCTAACCCTTGGTGAATACAGTCAATTCTTCAGTTTAGAAAACCCATAAAGAAACTTGTTTCATTGGTTGCTTTGCACGTGTTTACACTTAAAATCACCTTCAAGGCACTGGTTTCACCTAACTCTGTGAATCCAGGAGGTACTTCAAGTTTGAAAGGTAAGTAAGATACTTGCTTATTTCGTTGCTATGCAATTGCTTTTGATCACAATGTAAAAACCCTGCTTTTACTTAATGTTATGCAAATGCAGTAGTTTCTTCTCTTCAAATCTAATTAGTTTTGTTTTGAATTTGCTGCTATGCATGTGTTTTCACTGAAAATCACCCTCAAATCACTGGTTTTAACTAACACGCTGTGAATGCAGTGTGTACTTCAAGTTTGAAAGCTAGGTAAGATACGTGCTTTTTGTCTGTTATGTACTTGCTTTTTATCACAATGTAAAAACACTGCATTTACCTAATGCTATGCCAGTTAAGTGGTTTCTTCACTTTTCAAATCTATGTAAGAATTCTGTTTGCTGCTATGCATGTGTTTTCATTTAAAATCATATTGAAAACACTGGTTTTACCTAACACTCTGTGAGTGCAGGAGGTAAATCACATTTGAAAATTAAGTAAGGTACTTGTTTGTTTGGCTGCTATACACTTCCTTTCACCCACAATGGGTGAAATTTGTAAAATGAAGAAACCACTGCATTGGAGTAGCTTATCCAAAAGCAGTGTTTTTACATTGTGATCAAAAGCAAGTGCATACCAGCCAAACAAATAAGTATCTTACTTATGCCAATGCTGCAGTTTCTTCACTTTGGAAATCTAAATAAGTTTTTTTCTTTTGCTGCTATGCACGTGTTTTCACCTACAAACATCTTCAAAACACTGCTTTTCCCTAACACTGGGCAAATGCAGTCAATATTTAGTTTAGAAAACTAATAAGGAAACTTGTTTCATTGGCTGCTTTGCATGTGTTTTCAATTAAAATCAATTTCAAGATGCTGGTTTCAACTGTGAATGCAGAAGATACTTTAATTTGAATGGTAAGTAATATACTTGTTTGTTTGGCTTCTATTCCCTTGCTTTCACTCACTTTGCCAACACACTGTTTTACCTAATGCTATGCCAATGCAGTAGTTTCATTACTTTACAAATATCAGTAAGATTTGTGTTTTATTTGCTGCAATGCATGTGTTTTCCCTTACAATTATCTTCAAAACACTGGTTTCGCCTAACTCTAGGTGAATGCAGGAGGTACTTCAAATTTGAAACATAAACAAGATATTTGTTTTTTGGCTGCTATGCACTTGCTTTCACTCACAATCAATGTAAAAACACTGCTTTTACCTAATGCTATGCCAATGCAATAATGTCTTCACTTCCCCAGTATAAGTCAAATATGTGTGTTTTTTTGCTGCTATGCATGTGTTTTCATTTAAAATCATCTTTACAACACTGGTTTTAAATAATAGTCTGTGAATGCAGGAGGTAATTCAACTTTGAAATTCTAGTAAGATACTTGGTTTTTTTTTGGCTGCTATACACTTGCTTTCATTCACAATGACAAATCCTGCTTTTACTATGCCAATGCTGCAGTTCCTTCACTGTGAAAATCTAAGTAAGTTTCTTTCTTTTGCTGCTATGCACGTGTTTTCACTTACAATATACTTCAAAGCATTGCTTTTCCCTAATGCTGGGTGACTGCAGTCAATTCATCAGTTTAGAAAACCAAGAAAGAAACTTGTTTCATTGGATGCTTTGCACGTGTTTTCACTTAAAAACAACTTCATGATAGTGGTTTCACCAACTCTGTGAATGCAAGAGGTACTTCAAATTTGAAAGGTAAGTAAGATACTTATTTGTTTGGCTGGTATGCACTTGCTTTTGATCACAATGTAAAAACACTGCTTTTGGATAAGCTACTCCAATGCAGTGGTTTCTTCATTTTACAAATCTAAATAAGATTTGTGTTTTATTTGCTGCTATGCCTGTGTTGTACCTTAAAATTATCTTCAAAATACTGGTTTTACCTAACCCTGTGTGATTGCAGGAGGTACTTCAACTTTGAAACATAAGTAAGGTACTTTTTGTTTGACTGCTATGCACTTGTTTTCACTCCCAATCAATGTAAAAGCAATGCTTTTACCTAATGCTATTCCAAAGCTGTAGATTCTTCACTTTTCAAATTTAAGTAAGATTTGTATTTCGTTTGCTTCTATGCCTGTGTTTTCACTTAAAATCATCTTCAGAACAATGGTTTTACTTAACACTCTGTGAATGCAGGAGGTAATGCAACTTTGAATGTTAAGTAAGATACTTGTATGTTGGGCTGCTGTATTAGTCAACCAAAGGAGTGGTAATGTAAAATACCAGAATTGGGTTGGTCTTTATAAAGGGTATTTATTTAGGGTAGAAGTCCACAGATACCAGGCCATAAAGCGTTAAGTTTCTTTTCTTACCACAGTCTATTGCCACATGTTAGAGCAAGATAGCTGCCGGCATTTGCCAGGGTTCAGACTTCTGGAGTTCCTTTCTTCCTGGGGCTGCATTTCTCTCTGGGCTTAGCTCCTGTATCCTCCACAAAGTCAGCTATAGACGATCAGGCTAAAGGCTTGTTTCTCTTCTCCTGGGGCCTTCTTTCCAACATCAAAACTACTTCTCAAAAGACTGCTTCTCAAAAGTATTCTTGCCATGCCTTTTATATTTGATTCACCAACCACCAAGGGGTGAGGCTCAACTGGGCATGGCCCAGTCAATGCCCTAATCATAACTTAATCATGCCCAG
Organism: Tolypeutes matacus; assembly: GCA_026826555.1. NCBI lineage: Eukaryota > Metazoa > Chordata > Mammalia > Cingulata > Chlamyphoridae > Tolypeutes > Tolypeutes matacus. The sequence goes on from JAKSZT010054539.1 coordinate 162,466, forward strand.
ATTAACAGATCAGTTTACAAGCATGATAAAATTATATTTTTAGAATTCATAATTACATCAAATTCCCCAAATGTTACAGCTGCTATACTCTTGCTTTCACTCACAATGTCAAAACCCTGCTTTTACTATGCCAATGATGCAATTTCTTCACTTTGATAATCTAAGTAAGTGTCTTTCTTTTGCTGCTATGCATGTGTTTTCACTTGCAATCAAATTCAAAACACTGCTCTTCCTTTCAAGGGTGAAATGCAGTTAATTGTTGAATTTTGAAAACCAATAAAGAAACTTGTTTCATTGGCTCCTTTGCACGTGTTTTCAATTAAAATCTACTTCAAGGCACCAGTTTCATCTAACTCTCTGTGAATGCAAGAGGTACTTCAAATTTGAAAATAAATAATAGACTTCTGGGAAGATGGTGGGCTAGTAATACACGTGAATCTCTTCTCCAGAGAAAGAGTTAGAGAACAGTCAGAAACAGCCCCATAATAGATCTTCTAGAATTTAGGACCACAGATGAAGGCTGCACAGCACCCAGATGATAGAGGGACAAAAAGGGAAATCATGACATAAGAACCAGAACTGTGAGTTGAAACCAGCAGTGGCTGCTGATGCTGGCACCCTCCCCCACACTTTATAATTCTCACGCATCTGGGCCTGTGACTACAGACAATGGGTGCTCCAGGGTTCTACCACTACTTGAAAGGGGAAAGAGTGGGACACAGCCTTAGGCTGACTCAGGTTCTGACCCACAAATTTGGATGGCAGAGCCCCACAGATTCTTCAACATGGTGGTGTGCCCTGGGAGCCTAGGAAGGACTGGAGAAATCTGACCCTTGCAACCTCACTCTCTTCTATCCTGGACTAATTGTTGAGGACTCCAAAGGAGAGGGGAGAGAGATACTGGGGCTGATCCTGCTTTTGACTCACAGGATTGGTCTGCCCTGTCCCAAGAGCCTTTCTAGGCCAGGTGGGGCTGTGTCACTGTTTGCCTTGGAGCCTGCAAAGGACTAAATATATACAAAACTCCCAATCTCTTCCACTACTAACAGGGAATGATTGTTGAGGATTCAGAGGGGAGAGGAAATATTTTCTAGTTGGGAAAGGGGAGGGGGCTACCAGAGAAATCTGGAGAACTGTCTCATAAACCTTGAATTACAAGGCTTTTAGCTTCCAGACAGGAAGATCTACAACATTGATCTGGTCTGTGTCACAACAAATACACTCAGATCAGGCATTGAATTGAGAGCTGCCAATGAGCGCCATCTCCTGTCAGAAAAAAAGAGTGCACATAAGAAAACTAAATAGGAGAGGGATTTCCTGGCCTCTATAGCCTCCTTGCCCAAGGCCCTAGGTAATGACTCTACAAAAAATTACTGGGTCCAGTGTCCAGTTTTAAGCAAACAGCAGGGCAAACCTAACAATCAAAGTTGTGCCAAAAATCAGTGAAATGTGGTAACAAAGCCTCCTGCCACTAAAACCTTATAAAAGAGAAAAAGATAGAGCATCTAAGTAAAATACAGTACAAACTAGATGCCTAAACACCCGCCAAAAATTATGAGCCATAGTAAGAAAAAAGAAGACATGGCTCAAGAAAAGGAATAAATCCAAGTCCCAGAATAGATGCAGAATTGGAGAGAACTAATTAGTGATATGAGCACAAATTTCCAAAATCAAATTAATGAGATGAAGGACAATATAGTTAAAGAGAAAAATGATATCAGGAAGACATTGAGTGAATGCAAAGAAGAATTTGAAATCCTGAACAGGAAAGTAACAGAGATCATGGGAATGAAAGATACAATAGGTAGAAAAAACACATTTGAGGAATACAACAACAAACTCGAAATTATAGAAGAAAGAATAAGTGATACTGAACACAGAGTACCTAAAATTGAAGAGAGAAAAAATGGAAACAATTGAGCAGGGGCTCAGAGAGTAGAATGACAACACAAAGCACAACATACATGCCATGGGAGTTCCAGAAGAGAAAAAGAAAGGAAAATGTGTAGATAGAGTATTTGAGGAAATGACAGCTGAAAACTTCCCAACTCTCACAAAAGAAATGAATTTACATGTCCAAGAAGCACACCATGACCCAATGAGAATAAATTCAAATACACCTATGCCAAGACACATACTATTCAGAATGTGAAATATAAAAGATAAAGGGAAAAATCTCAAAGCAGGAAGAGAGAAGCAAACAATCACCTACAAAGGACGTCCAGGAAGACTTAGTGCAGATTTCTCTTCAGAAACCATGGAGGTGAGAAGACAGTGGTATGTTACAATTAGGAAGCTGAAAGAGAAAAATCTGCCAGCCGAGAATTCTTTATCCAGCAAAACTGTCCTTCAAGTATGAAGGTGAGTATAAAGTATTCACAAGCAAACAGAAACTCAGAGAGTTTGCATAAAAGAATCCAACTTTTCAGGAAATATTAAAGGAAGCCTTAGGACCTGAAAGAAAAAGACAGGAGAGAGAGGCTTGGAAGAGAGGATAGAAGAAAGAAAAGCAGGAAGGATAACCAAAAGAGTAAAAAGAGAGACAAAAACAAGATGACATATGAAAACCAAAGAATACAATGGTTGAAATAAATTTTGCATTTTCAGAAATATCATTGAATGTGAATGGATTAAATTCCCCAAGCAAAATATACAGGCTGACAGAATGGATAAAAAAACATGATCCATCCATATGCTGCTTACAAGAAACTCACCTCACACCCAGGGATACAAGCCAACTGAAAGTAAAAGGTTGGAAAAAGATACTCCACACGAATAGTAAACAGAAAAGAGAAAGGGTAGCTACACTAATATCAGACAAAACAGGGTTTAAATGCAAAAAAGTGATAAGAGATATGGAAGGCCATTATATATTAATAAAGGGGACAATCCTCCAGGAAAATAAAACAGTCATAAATATCTGCATACCTAACCAGGGTGCCCTAAAATATATGAGCCAAACTCTGGCAATACTGAATGGAGACATAAACATTTCTACAATACTCGTCAGAGACTTCAACACCCCTCTCACATCATTAGACAGAAGATCAAGAAGGAAACAGAGAACTTGAAAAATATGATAAACAAGTTTGACCTAACAGACATATACAGGACACTGCATCCAATCTCATCGGGTTATATATTCTTCTCAAGTGCCCATGGATCTTTCTCCAGGATAGACCACATGTTAGGTCACAATGAAGCTCTCAATAAATATAAAAAGATTGTAATTATACAAAGCACCTTCTCAGATCATAATGAAATGAAACTATAAATTAATAACTGAGAGGAAAAAAGTAAATTTGCAAACGTGTAGAGAATGAGCAACACACTCCTAAATATTTGGTGGTCAAAGAAGAAACTGCAAGTGAAATCAATAAATATATTGAGACAAATGAATATGAGAATACAACGTATCAAAACTTATGGGATACAACGAAATTCCTTGAGAGGGAAATTTATAGCCCCAAATGCCTATATTAAAAAACAAGAAAGATCTAAACTCAAAGATTTAACTGAACAATTGGAGAAAATAGAAAAAAAGAGCAAACCAATCCCAAAGCAAGCGGAAAGAAAGAAGTAACATAGACTAGAGCAGAAGCAAATGAAAATTATAACAGAAAACAATAGAGAAAATCAACAAAACCAAAAGCTGCTTCTTTGAGATCAATAAAATTGACAATCCCCTCACTAGAATAAAAAAGAGAAAAAGAAGGTGCAAATAAATACAATCAGAAATGAAAGGGGGGAAATTACAAATGACATCACAGAAATAAAAAGAATCATGAGAGGATATTATGAGAAACTATATGCCAACAAACTAGACAACCTAGAAGAAATGGACAAATTTCTAGAAACACATAACCAACCTACACTGACGCTACAAGAAATACAAGAACTTAACAAACCAATCACAATTAAGGAGATTGAATACGTCATCAGAAATCTCACAGCAAATAAATGTCCAGGACCAGATGGCTTCACAGGGGAATTCAAACAAGCATTTCAAAAAGAATTAACACCAATCCTGTTTAAACTCTTCCAAAAAAAATTAAGAGGAGGGAAAATTACCCAACATATTTTATGAAGCCAACATCACCCTAATACCAAAGCCAGATAAAGATTCCACAAGAAAAGAAAATTACAGACCAATACTTCCAAATAGAATCCAACAGTATATCAAAAGACTTATACATCACGCCCAAGTAGAATTTATTCCGGTATGCAACATGGTTCCATAACCATGGAACGGGTTGTGATTTGTTTTAACTGGAATAGACACATACTCTGGCTATGGGTTTACATTTCCAGCATGAAATGCTTCTTCCAAAACTACCATCCATGGACTTACTGAATTCCACAGCATTGCTTCTGATAAAGGAATACATTGCACAGAAAAAGATGTATGGCAATGGGCACATGCCCATGTAAGTCACTGGTCTTTAATGTTCCCCATCACCCTGAAGCATCTGGATCAATAGAATGGTGGAATGGCCTTTTGAAGACTCAATTACAGTGTGAAATAGGTGGCAATACCTTGCAGGGCTGGGGCAATGTTCTCCAGGAGGCTGTGTATGCTCTGAATCAGCATCCTCTCTATGGTGCTGTTTTTCCCATAGCCAGGATTCATGGGTCCAGGAATCAAAGGGTGGAAATGGGAGTGGCACCACTCACTATTACACCTAGTGATCCACTAGGAAAATTTTTGCTTCCTGTCTCTGCAACCTTAAGCTCTGCTGGTCTACAGGTTTTAGTCCCAAAAGGAGAAGTGCTGCCAACTGGGAACATTACAATGATTCCATTGAACTGGAAGTTAAGGCTGCCATCTGGCCACTTTGGGCTCCTCTTACCTGTGAATCAACAGGCAAAGAGGAGAATTACTGTACTGGCTGGGGTGATTGATCCTGACTATCAAGTGGAAATAAGACTACATCTACATAATGGTGGTAAAGAAGATTTTGCCTGGAATGCAGGAGATCATCTATGGCATCTCCTAGTCCTTCCATGCCCTGTGATTAAAGTCAATGGAAAATTGCAACAAACCAATTCAAGCAGTACTAACAATAGCCCAGAATCTTCAGGAATGAAAGTTTGGGTCGCCCCACCAGGCAAAGTACCAAAGCCAGCTGAAGTGCTTGTTGAAGTTAACAGAAAAAAGGAATGGGTAGTGGAATAAGGGTTCATGACTATTACAGTCCTCATTTCTGTAACTGGTCACGTGGTCAATATTCATATTTATCACTACCTTCATCTACGTTTCCTTATGAGTTTGATTGTATATGTACACAAAACAAATTTGTTTGTTTTATTCTCCAGCTATTTCCCCTATCATGAAAAGTTGTATTAATTCCACGTCACAATATTTAAGGATGTCAAGTTTAAGGGTGACTATTACCCAAGGACTTGCACCCTGTTTTGTGGGGATTAATACATTTCCAGTTGTACGCAGGGGAGTTGAACATTGTTAGGTGGAAATATATATGTATGCTTGTCTGTTATTGTTTTTACTTAGAGACTAAGTATGGTTTACAGTAATGTGTATGATTGCTTAGTTGACAAGGGAGGGACTGTGATGGTTAGGCTAATGTGTCAACTCAGCCAGGTAATTGTGTCCAGGTGTTTGTTCCAGCAAGCACTGGAGTAATTGTAATACAAGAGCATCCATGGACTTCAATAACCAGTGTGTTTACTGCATGGATGGCTGATTATATCTGCATCAATTAGGGAGATTACCTCTTCAATGGGTGGTGCTTTTATCCAATCAATTGGATGGCTTAAAGGGAGAAATGATTTCAACTTTGAGAGAGAATTTCCCAGCTCATAGTTGGACATGCAACTTCTCCCAGAAAGTCATCAATGACCTTTCATCGGACTTTCATTGGAGCCACTGGTTTGCAGACTGCATGAGGAACCTGGACTTGTGCATCCCCTTGGCTGTGTGAGCGACTCTTTTAAAATCTCATATTATTGAAAAATATCTCCTGTTGATTCTGTTCCCAAGAGAAACCTGAGTAATACACCACATTAACAAATTGAAGGAAAAAATAATATGGTCATCCCAATAGATGCAAAAAAGGCATTCGGCAAAATCCAACATACTTTTTTTGATAAAAATAATTCAAAAGATAGGAATAAAAGGAAAATTCCTCAATATGATAAAAGGCATATATGAAAAACCCACAGACATCATACTCAATGTGGAAAGGTTGAAAGCTTTCCCTCTAAGATCAGGAATAAGAAAAGGATGCCCACTGTCACCATTGTTATTCAACATTTTACTAGAAATTCTAGCTGGGCAATTAGACAAGACAAAAAAATTAAAGGCGTACAAATAGGAAAAGAGGAAGTAAAACACTCACTGTTTGTGGATGACAGTATCCTGTACTTGGAAAATCCTGAAGTATCCATGACAAAGCTACTTCAACTAATAAATGAGTTCAGCAATGTGGCAGGATACAAGATCAACATGCAAAAATCAGTAATGTTTTTGTACACTAATATTGAACAACCTGAGGAGGAAAATTCAATTTCAAAAGGAACAAAAAGACTCAAATACCTAGGAGTTAATTTTACCAAAGAAGTTCAGGACCTATATGCAGAAAACTACAAAACAATGCTAAAAGAAATTTAAAAAGACCTAAACAAATGCAAAGATATTCCATGTTCATGGATTGGAAGAATAAATATCCTGAAGATGTCAGTCTTGCCCAAACTGATTTACAGATCCATTGAAATACCAATCAAAATCCCAACAGCTTACTTTACAGAATTAGAGAATGCAATTACTAAATTCATCTGGAAGGGTAAGTGCACTCAAATAGCCAAAACCATTCTAAAAAGAAAACAATGGGTGAGGAATTTCACTGCCTGACATTGAAACATATTACAAAGCTACAGTGATCACAACAGCATGGTACTGGCATAAAGATAGACACATCAATCAGTGGAATAGAATAGAGAACTCAGAAATATACCCTCACATATACAGACAAATGGTTTTTGACAAACCTACCAAGCCCACGCTGATGGGAGAAAATAGTCTCTTCAACAAATGGTGTTGGGAGAACTGGATATCTATAACCAAAAGAGGACCCCTATCTCACCCCCTATACATGAATCAACTCCGAATGGATCAAAGATCTAAATATAAAAACCAGGACCATAAAACTACCAGAAGAAAATGTAGGGAAACATTTTCAAGACCTTGTAGTAGGTGGTGGTTTCTTGGACTGTACACCCAAAGCACTTGCAACAAAATGAAAAGTAGATAAATGGGACCTCCTCAAATTTAAACACTTTTGCACCTCACAGGACTTTGTCAGAAAGGTGAAAAGGCAGCCAACTCATTGGGAAAAAATATTTGGAAATCACATATCTGATAAGGGTTTAATATCCAGGGATATATAAAGAGATGTTACACCTCAAAAATAAAAAGGGAAATGACCCAGTTAAAAAATGGGCAAAAGCCTTGAATAGACATTTCTCCAAAGAATAAATACAAATGGCAAATAACACATGAAGAAATGCTCAACATCACTCATGTTTAGGGAAATGCAAATCAAAACTACAATGAGATATCATTTCACACATATCAGAATGGCCACTATTAAAAAGACAGAGAACTACAAGTGTTGAAGAGGATGTGGAGAGATAGGAACACTTCTTCACTGTTAGCGGGAATGCGGAATGGTACAACCACTATAGAGGACTGTTTGGCAGTTCCTAAAGAATTTGAATATACACTTACCACGTGACCCTGCAATACCACTACTAGGTATATACCCAGAAGAACTGAGAGCAGTGACACGAACAGACATCTGCACACCGATGTTCATAGCAACATTATTCACCATTGCCAAAGTTGGAAAAAACTCAGGTGTCCATCAACAGATGAATGGATAAACAAACTGTGGTCTATTCACACGATGGAATATTATCAGCTGTAAGAAGAAATGAAGTTGTAAAGCATATGGCAACATGGATGACCTGGAGGACATTATGTTGCATGAAGCATGCCACACAAAAGGACACATATTGTATGTATGAGTTACTCTGAACCAAATATATTGTGTAACATATAGTTTCATCAAAAAATCTATATGTATCTATTACATTTAATTGAGAAATATATATATTTATTCATGTGTGATTACTTTTTAGTTTTTAAATGTTTATATTTTCAATTATTAAATGTACAAAAAAGTTAAATAAAAAGAAAAAATGCGGATAAGATACTGGATTCACAGAGCTTGAGGTTAAAAAAACAGATTTTGTAGGTGATTGTAACTTCAAGCAAGTGCATAGCTGCCAATAAAATGAGTATGTTGCTTAGTTTATAAAACTGGAGGAACCACAATCTTGGCATAGCATTAAGTAAAAGCAGTGTTTTCACATTGATCATGAGTGAAAGCAAGTGCATAGCAGCCAAGCAAATAAGTATCTTACTTACCTTTCAAAATTGAAGTGCCTCATGCGTTCTCAGAGATTTAGGTGAAAGCAGAGTCTTGAAATTGATTGTAAGTGAAAACACTCACAAAGCAGTGAAGGAAACAAGTTTCTTTATTGGTTTTCTATACTGAAGAAATGACTGCATTCCCTGAGGACTCAGAAAAGCAGTGCTTTGAAGTTGACTGAAAGTGAATACATAACCTCCACAAGCTTCCTGGGCCTCCACAGGTTCCAAAGACCCCACAGGCCCCACTACCTTACAAAGCCTCCAGAGACTCCATGGAATCTATGGTCTCCACTGACAGCACATGCTCCACAGATATCAATGTACTCAAGGGGCTTTCATTGGCTCCACAGGCCTCCACTGGCTTCACAGTCTCCACAGGCTCCTTGGGCTCGACGTGCTCCACAGGCTCCATTGGTATCCTGAGGCTCCACAAGCTCTATTTACTCCACAGGCTCTTCAGGGTCCATAACTTTCACATGATCCACAATCTCTAAGGGCTTGCACAGGCTGCATGGTCTCCAAGTGCTTCAAAAACTCAACTGACTCCATGGGCATGCAGAGGCACCACAGGCCTCCTGGGGCAATGCATACTCCATGGCTCCATGACCTCCAAGGCCTCCATGGCATTGATGTGGCTTCCGAGTCTCTGCAGGATCCCCAGTCCACATGATGCATGAGCCTGCACAGGCATCACAGGCTCCATGGCCCAAAATGGGCTCCTCAGACTCCACAGGCCTCCACATGATCCTTAGTTTCCTCATACTCTACAGCCTCCATAGGCTTCACAGGACTACATAACCTCCATGGGCTCAAAGGGATCTACATTCCCCAATGGCCTCAACAGGCTCTTCTGGAAACATGAGCCAGCACAGGCTCCATGGACCCCGTGAGATATACATGCTCTACAGTCTCCACATGCTCCATGGGTTCCATGAGCTCCATGAGCTCCAGTGGCTCCACAGGCTCCACATGTTCCAAATGCCTGCACTGTTACCATAGGCTCCATGGGGTCTATAAGACTTTAGAGGTTCCACAGGCCTCCATGGGCTCAACAGGCTCCCCAGGCCTGCAGAGGTACCATGGGCTCCACAGGGTCCTGAGACCTGCACAGGCTCCACAAGCATCCACGGATTTCACAGCCTCCATGGGCTCCATCTGCTCCATGGGTTCCACAGGCCCCTATATTCTCACAGTGTTCACAGATTCCCTGTCCTTCATGGGATTGCAAAGGCTCCACATGCCTCCTTGGATTCCACAGTCTCCATGGGCTCCTCAGTCTCCCTGGCTTCCACATACTCCACCAGCTCCATGCTCCATGGGCTTCAAAGTTTGCACATGTTCCACTGGCTTACACAGGATCTACGAGCTCCATGGGCTCCAAGGACTTTACAGTCTCCATGGATATGCACAGGCCCCAAAACTCCATGGACTCCACAGGCTCCATGAGACCTACATGCTCCACAGGATCCATGGGTATGCACCGGCCCACAGGCTCCATTGACTCCAGAGGCTCTACAGCCTCCACAGGCTCCATGTGTTCCACAGGCTCTGTGGGTATGCACAGGCTCCACAGGATCCATTGACTCTACAGGCTCTACAGCCTCGACAGGCTCCACATGCTCCATCAGCTCCACGGGTTCCACAGGCCCCTATAATCTCACAGTGTTCACAGACTCCTTATCCTTCATGGGACTGCAAAGCCTCCACATGCCTCCTTGGATTCCACAGTCTCCATGTGTTCCTCGGTCTCCCTGGCTTCCACATACTCCAACAACACCACAGTCAACGGGCATCACAGTTTGCACAGGTTCCAATGGCATACACAGTATCCATGAGCTTCATGGGCTCCATGGGCTCCATGGGCTCCATGGGATCTACAGTCCTTTTTGGCTCCATGGGCTCCACGAACTCCATTGGCTCTACTGAATCCACTGGCTCTATGGCCTGTACAGGCTCCACAGGCCTCAATGGGCACCGCAATCTCCACAGACTCAATATGCTCTAGGGGCTCCACAGGTTTCAACAGGCTACATGCACCTAACAGGGTCCACATTCTCTGTAGTGTCCTTGGGCTACATACCTCAACAGGCTACATGGGTCCCATGGGTTCAATGAGCTCCACAGGATCCACAGGACTGTGCAGGCTCCACAAGCTCCCTGGGTCTCCACAGGCTCCAAAGACCCAACAGGCATGACTGGCCAATAAAGACTCCACAGTTTCCATGGATTCTATGGTCTCCAAAGGCAGCACATGCTCCACAAGTGTCAAAGAACTCTATGTGCCTGCATAGGTTCCGCAGGCCTACACGGGCTCCATGGAATCCACAACCTCCTGGGTTCCACATGCTCCACAGGCTACATGGGTATGCACAGTCTCCAAAATCTCCAATGACGCCACAGTCTCTACAGACTTCACAGGTTATGTTAGCTCTACACATATACAGGCTCAGCAGGCTCCACAGCTTCCATGTGTTCCATGGGCTCCATGAGATCCAGGGGTTCCACAGGATCCACATGATCTGCATGCCTGCACAGTTTCCATAGGCTCAATGCTGTTTATAAGACTAGAAGCTCCACAGGCCTCCATGGGCTCCACAGGCTCCCCAGGCCTGCAAAAGTCCATGGGCTTCATAGGGTCTTGAGGCCTGCACAGGCTCCACAGACCTCCATGTGTTTCACAGCCTTCATGGGCTCTGTCAGCTTCATGGGTTATGCAGGCCTCTATATTCTCACAGGCTTTACAGTCTCCCTGTCCTTCATGGGACTGCAAAGGCTCCACATGCTTCCTTGACTCCACAGTCTCAATAGGCTCCTCAGTCTCCCTGGCTTCTACAAACTCCACCAGCTCCATGCTCCATGGGCTTCACAGGTTGCACATGTTCCACTGGCCTACACAGGATCCACGAGCTCCATGGGCTCAAAGGACTGTACAGTCTCCATGGATATGCACAGGCCCCAAAACTCCATGGACTCCAAAGGCTCAATGGGATCTACATGCTCCACATCATCCATGGGTATGCACAGGCCCCACAGTGATCCATTGGTTCCAGAGGCTCTACAGCCTCCACAGGTTCCACGTGCTCCACTGGCTCCATGGGCACACACAGGCTGAATGGCCTCCAGGAGCTTCAAAGGACCAACAGGTTCCATGTGCATGCAGAGGTTCCACAGGACTCCAGGAAAAAGGCATACTCCAAAGGTTCCATGATGTCCAAGGCCTCCATGACATCCATGTGCCTTCACAGTTTCCTCAGGCTCCATGAGAAAGTGAAGCCCTCACAGCCTCCCTGGCCCAAAATTGGCCCCACTAACTTCATAGGCATCCACATGATCCTCAGCTTCTTCAGACTCTATAGCCTCCACAGGCTTCTTGGGCCTATATAACCTCCATGGGCTCCATGGGATCCATATTCCTCCATGGCCTCAACAGTCTCTGCCATCCGCATGTGCCTACACAGACTCCATTGCGTTCATGAGCTATACAGCCTCTGCAGGCTCCACAGGCTCCATGGGTTCCATAGGCTCCATAACTCCAGTGGATCCACAGGCTCCATATGGTCCATAGGCCTGCACAGTTTCCATAGGCAACATGGGGTCTATATGCTCTATAGGTTCCACAGTCTCCATGGGCTCCAGAGGCTACACGTCCTCCGCAGGCTCCATGGGTCTACACAGCCTGCATGGTCTCCAAGGGTTCTAAAGGCTCTACAGGCTCCATGAGCATGCAGAGGCTCCCTAGGCCTCCAGGGAGTATGCATGTTCCATAAGCTCTATGACCTCCAAGGCCTCCATGGTATCCATGTGCCTTCACACTCTCCAGTGTCTCCCCATTCTCCACATACTCCATGAGCCTCCACAGGCCTCAAAGTCTCCATGGCCCAAAATGGGCTCCTCAGACACCACAGAACTCCTAATGATCCTCTGCTCACCAGACTCTACAGCTTCCAAAAGCTTCATTGGCCTACATGAGCTTGATGGTAATGAAGGGATCCACATTTCTCTATGGCCTCAGCAGACTCTGCTGGATCCATGAGCCTGCACAGTTCCAATAGTCTCCATGCGGTCTATAGGCCTCTACAGGCTCCACAGGCCTCCATGGACTCCAGAATCTCCCCCGGCCTGCAGAGATACCATGGGCTCCACAAGGTCCTTTGGCATGCAGAGTCTCCACAGTCCTAAAAAGTTTACACAGCCTCCATGGGCTTGATTGGCTCCAGGGGTTGCCCAGACCTCTATATTTTCACATCCTCCACATTGTCCATTGTTTCCTCGGTCTCCATGGCTTCCACAAACACAACTAGCTCCATGGACTCACTCTAAGAGCTTCACAGGTTGCACAGGTTCCACTTCCCTACACAACATCCATGAGCTCCATGAGCCCCATGGGCTCCACGAGCTCCATGGTCTCAACAGATATACAGTCTATGCAAGCTCCACAGGCTCCCTGGTTTCCATGGGCTACATGAACTCCAGGGGATTCACAGAATCCACGTATTCCAAAGGACTGCAGTTTCCATCGGCTCCATGGGATCTATAAGCCTCTAGAGGCTTCACAGGCCTCCATGGGCTCCCCAGGCCTGCAGAGGTACCATGGACTCCACAGTGTATGCCTACCAAGGCTCCACAGGCCTCCACTGGTTACAAAGCCTCCACGGGCTCCATCAGCTCCATGGTTTCCACAGTCCTCTATAATCTCCCAGTCTTCACATTCTCCCTGTCCTTCATGGGATTGCAAAGTCTCCACATGTCTCCATGGACTCCAAAGTCACCATGGGCTCCTCGGTCTCCCAGGTTTCCACAAAATCCACCTGCTCCACGTCCATGGGCTTCACAGTTTGCACAGGTTCCCCTGGCCTAAACAGCATCCACAAGATTGATGGGATCCTTGGGCTCGACGGTCTCCAGGGGCTCTACAGAATTTATGACTCCAAGGGCTGCACCAGCTTCATCGGCTCCACAGAATACACAAGCCTCGACAGGCCTGTACAGTCTCCACAGGCTCAATAGGCTCCATGGGCTCCACAGGTGTCAATGGACTATATGCACTTAACAGGCTCCATTCTCTGTAGTGTCCTTGAACTCCATACATCAACAGGCTCTATGGGCCCCATGTGCTCGATGAAATCCACAGGATCCACAGGCCTGTACAAGCTCCCTGGGGATGCACAATAATCAAGGGCTACACAGGCTTTGTGAACTCCATGGTCTTGACAGACTTCATGGGGTCCAAGGACTCAACCAGCTCCACATGCTTTCACATGATCCACAGGCCTCTACAGTCTCCATGGGCTCCACGGCCTCCACAGGTCTGCATAGGCTCCATGAGTTAGACAAGCTCCAATGGCTTCATGAGCCTCCACATCCTTCAAATGCCCTATATGCTCCACTGTCCAACAGAGCCTCCACAGTCTCCCTGGATTCTACAGTTTCCACAGGAAGCACAAGGTCCACAGCTGTGAATGGATTTTAGGGTCCTGCATAGGCTCCTCAGACCACCAAGGGCTGCACGGATTCGACAGGCCCACTTGGGCTCCACAATCTCCATGGGCTCCTCGATCTCCAGGGTTCATGGGCCTCCACACTCTCCAAAAGCTCCACAGTCACCATTAGCCTATAAAGCCTCCACAATTTTCATGGAATCTATGGTCCCCACAGACACCACAAACTTCACAAGTGTCAATGAACTCTAGGTGCCTGCATAGGCTCCACTGGCCTACACAAGTTTAATGGAATCCACAGCCTCCATGGCCTCCATGTGCTCCTCAGGCTACATGGTTTTGCACAGGATCAACAGGCATAAAGGACTCCACAGCCGTGATGGACTCCATGTGCTCCACAGGTTACATGGTTATGCACAGGCTCCACACGCTCCACACACTCCACAGTCCCCTTTGGCTCCACCTGCTCCACAGGCTCCATGAGTGTGCACAGGATCCACAAACTCCACATTCTCCCTGGGATCCATGTGTTCCAGTCTCCATGGGTATGCACATTCCCAAAGTCTCCACTGACTCCACAGTGTCTACAGGCTCCACAGGCTCCAATTTCTCTACAGATATAAAGGCTCTGCAGGCTTCACAGTCTCCATGTGTTCCATGGGCTCCATGAGCCCCAGGGGATTCAAAGGGTCCACATGTTCCACATGCCTGCACAGTTGCCATAGACTCCATAGGGTCTATAAGCCTGTATGGGCTCCACAGGCCTATATGGTTGCCACAGGCTCCCCAGGCCTGCAGAGTTACCATTGGCATCACAGGGTCTTGAGGCCTGCATAGGCTCCACAGGCGTCCACTGGTTTCATAGCCTCCATGGGCTCCATCAGCTCCATGGATGCCACAGGCCTCTGTATTCTCACATACTTCACATTCTCCCTGTCCTTCAAGGGACAGCAAAGGCTCCAGCTGCCTCCTCAGACTGCACAGTCTCCATGGGCTCCTCAGTCTCCCTGGCTTCCACAAGCTCCAACAGCTCCATGGTCCATGGGCTTCACAGGTTGCACAGGTTCCACAGGCCTACACAGTATCCACGAGCTCCATTGTCTCCATGAGATCAATGGTTTCCAGGAGCTCTACAGTCTTTTATGGCTCCATGGGCTCCAGAAGCTCCATTGGATAGACAGCATCCACTGGTTCTAAAGACTATTTAGGATCCATAGACCTCAATGTTCACCCCAGTCACCACAGGTTCAACATGCTCCATGGGCTGCACAGGTGTCATGGGGCTACATGTACTTAAGAGGCTCCACATCCTCTGTACTGTCCTTGGGCTCTATACCTCAACAGTCTCCATTGGCTCCATGGGCTCAATGATCTCTTTAGGAACCACATGCCTTTACAGGCTCCGCAATCTCCCTGGGGCTGCACAACAATCAAGGGTTCCACAGGCTTGTGAACTCCATAGTCTGGAAGGAGTTTATGAACTCCAAGGCCTCAACCAGCACCACAGGCATTCACATGCTCCACAGACTTCTACAGTCTCTATGGGCTCCACAGGCTCCACAGGTCTGCATAGGTTTCATGTGTTCCACAAGCTCCAAGGCCTTCATGGGCCTCCACAGGCTTCAAATGCCCCCAGGCTCCACTGACCTACAGAGCCTACAGTTTCCATGGTTTCTATGGTCTCCACAGGCAGCAAAAGCTCCACATGTGTGAATGGCCTCTAGGGTCCTAATAGGCTCCAAAGGCCTCCACGGGCTGCACAGACTCCACTGACTCCACAGGTTCTGTGTGCTCCACAGACATCATGGGCCTGCACAGTCTGTATGGTCTCCAAGGGCTTCAAAGGATCAACAGGCTCCATGGGTGTGCAGAGGCTCTAGAGGACTCCAGGGGCAATGCATGCTCCATGGGCTTCATCAACTCCAAGGCCCCCATGGAATTCATGTGATGCCACAGTTTCCTGAAACTCACAGGTTTCCTCAGGCTCCATGAGCCTGCACAGTTCTCACAGCATCCTTGGCCCAAAATGAACCCCACCAACTTCACAGTCATCCTCAATATCCTCATGTTCTTCAGACTCTACAGGCTTCAGGGACCTACATAAACTCCATGGGCTTCATGGGATCCACGTTCTTCCTTGGACTCAACAGAACTTGCCAGCAACATGAGCCTGCACAGGCTGTATTGCATCCAAGTGCTTCAAAGGCTCCACAGGCTCCATGGGTATGCAGAGGCTTGACAGGCCTACAGGGGCAACGCATGTTCATGGGCTCCATGAACTCCCAGGCCTGCATGGCATCCTTGTGGCTTCAGAGTCTCCACAAGCTCCTGAGTCTCCACAGGTTCCATAAGCCAGCACTGGCCTCACAAACTCCATGGCCCAAAATGGTTTCTTCAGACTCCACATTCCTCAACATGATCCTCAGCTTCCTCAGACTCTACAACCTCCACAGGCTTCATGGGCCTACAAAATCTCCATGTGCTCAAAGGTTTCCATAATCCTCCATGATCTCAACAGTCCCTGCCAGCACAATGAGCCTCCACGGGCTACATGGCCTCCATGAGATATAAAGGCTCTGCTGGCTCCACAGGCTCCATTGGGTCCATGGGCTCCATGAGCTCCTGTGGCTCCACAGGGTTAACATGTTCCACAGGCCTGCACATTTGCCTTAGACTCCATGGGGTCTATAGGCTTATACATGCTCCACAGGCTTCTCTGGGCTCCAGAGGCTCTCCAAGTTTCTAGAGGTACCATGGGCTGAACAGGGACCTTAGGCTTGTATCGGCTCCACAGACCACCATGGGTTTCACAGCCTTCTTGGGCTCAATCAGCTCCATGGGTTCTGCAGGACTCTATATACTCACAGAATTCACAGTCTTCCTGAACTTTATGGGACTGTAGAGGCTCCACAGGCCACCTTGGGCTTCAGAATCTCCATGGGCTCTGCGATTTCCATGTCTTCCACAAACTCCACCAGTTCCACGGACTTCATGGGCTTCACAAGTTGCACAGTTTCCACAGGCCTACACAGTATCGATGGGCTCCGTGGTCTCCCAGATCTCCACAGGCTCCAGGGGCTTGACAGTCCTTCATGACTTCATGGGCTCCATAATCTCAATTGGCTTCACATAACTCACAAGATCTATGAACTGTATAGGGTCCACAGGCCTCATTGGTCGCAGTCTCCACAGGCTCAACAGGATCCATGAGCTCCACAGATGTCAATGAGCTACATGTCCTAAACATGTTCCCCATACTCTGTAGTGTCCATGGAACCCATAACTCAACAAGTTCCATTGGCCCCAAAGTTTCGACGAGTACCACAGGATCAACAAGCCTGTACAGGGTACATAAACTCCCTGAGCCTGCACAGGCTTCAAGGTATCCTAGGGCTTTATCAACTGCACCATCCTGACAGACTTCGTGATCTCCATGGCCTCAATAACACCACAGGACTTTACATACTCCACTGCTCTCTCAGTCTCCATGGGCTCTACAGTCTCAATGTGCTCCACAGGCTCCATGGGTATGCACGGACTACAAAGACTCCACAGACTCCCCAGGCTGCATGGGTTCTATGTGCTCCACAGGCTCCATGGACCTGCAATGGCTGAATGGTCTCGAAGGAATTCAAATGCTCAGTAGGTTCCATGGGCCTGCAGAGGCTCCACAGGTCTACAGGAGCATTGAATGCTCCATGGGATCCATGATCTCCAAGGCCTCTATGGCATACAAGTGGCTTCACAGTTTCCAGAAACTCCCATTTCCTGAGGCTCCAAGAGACTTCACAGGCCACAGTCTCCATGGCCCAAAATGTGCTCCACCGACTCCACAGGCCTCCACATGATCCTCAGCTTCTTCAGACTCTACAGCTTCCACAAAATTCATGGGCCTTCATAAACTCCATGGGCTACATGGGATCCACATTTCTCCATGGCCTCAATAGGTTCTGCCAGCACCATGAACCTGCATAGTCTCCATGGCATCAATGAGATATGTGGCCTCTGTAGGCTCCACATGCTCCATGGGTTCCATGGGTTCCATGAGCTCCAGTTGTTCCACAGGCTCCATATGGTCCACAGGCCTGCACAGATGCCATAGGCTCCATAGGGTCTATAACACTCTACAGGCTCCACCGGATCCATGGGCTCCACAGAATCCATTGGCTCTAAGGCCTGTACAGTCTCCACAGACCTCAATGTACACCACAGTTTCCACAGGCTCAATATGCTCCATGGGCTCCACAGGTATCAATGGGCTACATGTATTTAACAGGCTCCATATTCCCTGTAGTGTCCGTGGGCTCCATAATGCAACAGAATCCATGGGCCCCATGGCCTCGATGAGCTCCACAGGATCCACAGGCCTGTACAGGCTGCAAAAGCTCCCTGGAGATGCACAAATTTCAAGGGCTCCACAGGCTTTGTGAACTCCATGGTCTTGTCAGTCTTCATTGGCTCTAAGACCTCAACCAGCTCCAGAGGCTTTCACATGCTCCACAGGCCTCTACAGTCTCCATGGGCTCAGTGGGCTCCAGATATCTGCATAGGTTCCATAGTTTCCACAGTCTCCAAGGGCTTCAAGTGCCTCCACAAGATCCAAATTCCCCACAGCCTACATTGGCCTATGGAGTCTACCATCTCCAAGGATTCTATGGTCTCAACAGCCAGCAAAACTCCACATGTGTGAATGGTCTCTCGTGTGCTGATAGGCTCCAAAGCTTCCACAGGATGCACAGTCTCCACAGGCTCACTGTGCTCCATGTGCTCTCAAGTCTCCATGGGTATGCACAGGATCCACAAGTTCTTTTGACTCTAAAAACTCTACAGCCTCCACAGGCACCACATGCTCCACAGGCTCCATGGGCCCACACAGCCTTCATGGCCTCCAAGTGCTTCAAAGGATCAACAGGCTCCATGTGCGTTCAGAGGCTCCACAGGACACCAGGGGCATTGCATGCTCCATGGGCTCCATGACTTCCAAGTCCTCCATTGCATTCATGTGGCTTCACAATTTCCAAAAACTCCCCAGTTTCCTTAGGCTCCATGAGCCTGTAAAGCCCTCAGAGACCCCCTGACTTAAAATTGGCCTCACCAACTGCACAGGCATCCACCTGATCCTCACCTTCTTCAGACTCTACAGCCTCCACAGGCTTCTTGGGCCTATATAAACTCCATGGGCTCCACGGGATCCATATTCCTCCTCAGCCTCAACAGGCTCTGCCAACAACATGTGCATGCATGTTTTCTATTGCCTCCATGAGATATACAGCCTCTGCAGGCTCCAAAGACTGCATGGGTTCCATGGACTCCATCACCTCCAGTGGATCCACAGGTTCCATATGTTCCACAGGCCTCCGCAGTTGCCATAGACTCCATGGTGTCTATAGTCCTCTACAGGCTCCATGGGCTCCAGAGGCTACACGTGCTCCAAAGGTTCCATGGATATACACAGGCTCCATAGGCCCCACTGACCCCACAGTTTCAATAGGTTCTGCAGGCTCTGCATGTTCCATGGTTCTGCACAGGCTGCATTGTCTCCAAGGGCTTTCAAGTCTCAACAGTCTCCATGAGCATGCAGAGGCTCCCCAGGCCTCGAGGCACAATGAATCCTCCATAAGCTCTATGACCTCCAAGCCCTCAATGGCAGCCATGTGGCTTCACACTCTCATGTCTCCTCAGACTCCACATGCTCCACGAGCCTGCACAGGCCTCTCAGGCTGCATGGGCAAAATGGGCACCACAGGACAAACAGGCCTCCACATAATCCTCAACTTCTTCAGACTGTAGAGAATCCACGGGCTTCATGGCCTACCTAAACTCCCAGATCTCCATGGCATCCACATTCTTCCATGGCCTGGCACCTGTGCAGGCCTGTGGAACATGTGGAGCCTGTGGAGCCACAGGAGCTCATGGAGCCCATGTAAAATATAGAAGCTGTGGAGGCTGCACAGCCTGTATAAGTCATAGAGGACATGGAGCTGGTGCAGGCTCATGGTACCACAGCATCTGTTGATCAAATGGAGGAATTGTTGCGCATGGAGCATATGGAGGTTATGTCGGCCCATGGAACTGTGGAGGCTGTGGTGGCTGAGGATGCTGAGGATCATGTGGAGGCCTGTGGAGTCTGTGGAGCCCATTTTGGGCCATGGAGTCTGTGGAGCCTCTGCAGGTCCATGGAGCTGTAACTCCAAGCAAGGACATAGCTGCCAATGAAAGGAGTAGACTGCTTAGTTTTGAAAACTGAAGAAACCACTGCATTGTCATAGCATTAGGTAAAAGCAGTGTATTGATATTGATTGTCAGTGAAAGCAAGGGCCGAGCAGCCAAACAAATTGACATCTTTCTTACTTTTCAAACTTGAAGTACCTCCTGCATTCACAGACAGGTGAAGTCAGTGTCTTGAAGTTGATTGAAAGTGAATATATGTGCAAAGCAGCCAATTAAACATGTTTTTTATTGGTTGTATAAACTGAAAAACCAACAGCATTCACTGAGCGTTAGTGAAAAGCAGTGCTTTGACGTTGATTTTAAGTGAAAACACGTGCATAGCAGCAAAAAAACTAGAATATTACGTACATTTCCAAAGTGAATAAAACGGCAGCATTTGCATAGAAAAGGCAGTGTTTTGACATTGGTTGTAAGTGAAAACGTATGTATAGCAACCAAAAAAGAAGTATGTTATTTACTTTACAAAAGTGAAGAACCTCTGCATTAGCAGAGCATTAGGTAAAAGATTTTTTACATTGTGAGTGAAAGGAAGTGCATAGTAGTCAGGGAAACAAGTATTTTACTTCTGTATCAAAGATGAAGTACCTCCTGCATTCACAGAGTTTTAGGTAAAACTAGTGTTTCAGAGGTGAATGTAAGTGAAAACAAAAGCATAGCAGCAAATGAAATACAAATCTAAAAGAGATTTCAAAAGTGAAGAAACTACTGCATTGGCATAGCATCAGGTAAAAGTTGTGTTTTGACATTGTTGTCCATGAAAACATAGGCAGAGGAGTCAAGGAAACAAGTATCTCTCTTACTTTACAAACATGAAAAACCTTCAGGATTTACAGAATTTTGGTTAAAACCAGGAGTTTGAAGTTGATTGTAATTCCAAGAAGTGCATAGCTGCCAATGAAATGACTATCCTGCTTAGAGTTGAAAACTGAAGCAACCACTGCGTTGCCATAGCGTTAGGTAAAAGCAGGTTATTGACTTTGTGAGTGAAATCTAGTACACAGCAATCAGGGAAACCAGGACCTTACTTAACTTTCAAAGTTGAAGTACCTCCTGCATTCTCAGAGTGTTAGGTGAAACCAGAGTCCTGAAGTTGATTGTAAATGAAAACACTTGCAAAGCAAAGAATGAAACAAGTTTTTTATTGGTTTTCTAAATGAAGAAATGACTGCATTCCCCGAGAACTTGGAAAAGCTGTGTTTTGAAGTTGATTTTAAGTGAAAACACGTGCTTAGCAGCCAAAGAATGTAGATACTTACTTAGATTTCAAAATGAAGACACTGCAGCATTGGCATAGAAAAAGCACTGATTTGACATTGGTTGTAAGTGAAAAGAAGTACATAGCAGTCAAGGAAAGAAGTATATTATTTACTTTACAAAAGTGAAGAACCTCTGCATTGGCAGAGCAGTAGGTAAAAGCAGGGTTCTGAATTTGTGAGTGGAAGCAAGTGCATAGCAGCCAGGGAAACAAGTAACTTGCTTACCTTTCAAAGAAGTTGTAACTCCAGCATTCACAGAGTGCTAGGTAAAACAAGTGTTTTCAAGGTGATCGTAAGTGCAACAACATGCAGAGCAGCAAATGAAATCAAATCTTACTTAGATTCAAAAAGTGAATAAATTACAGTATTGGCATAGCATTAGATAAAAGCGTATTTTGACATTGGTGGTAAGTGAAAACAAGGGCATAGCAATCAAGGAAACAAGTATCTTTCCTATTTTACAAACGTGAAGAAACTCCTGGTTCCACAGAGCTGGAGGTTAAAACGAGGATTTTGAAGTTGATTGTAACTCAAAGAAGGGCAAAGCTGCCAATGAAATGAGAATCCTACTTAATTTTGAAAACAGAAGAAACGACTGTATTTACATAGCATTAGATAAAAGCAGTGTTTTGACATGAATGTTAGTGAAAGAAATTTCATTGCAGCCTCACTAACAAGTATCTTACTTTCCTTTCAAACTTGAAGTATGTCCTGCATTCACAGAGATTTAGGTGAAAGCAGTGTCTTCAGATTCATTGTACATTAAAACACATCCATAGCAGCAAAAGAAACTAGAATCTTGCTTAGATTTCAAAAGTGAACAAACTGAAGCATTGGCATAGAAAAAGGACTGTTTTGATATTGGTTGTAAGTGAAAACAAGTGCATAGCAGCCAAGGAAATGAGTATCTTATTTACTTTACAAAAGTGAAAATCCTCTGCATCCATAGCATTAGGTAAAAGCAGGGTTTTGACATTGTGAGTGAAAACAACTGCATATAGCCAAGGAAATAGGTATCTTACTTACCTTTCAATGTGAAGTATCTCCTGCATACACAGAGTGTTAGTTAATACCAGTGTTTTGAAGGTGATGGTAAGTGAAAATATATGAATAGCATCAAATGAAATGCAAAACTTAATTAATTTCAAAAGTGAAGAAACTACTGCATTGGCAGAGCGTTAGGTAAATGCGGTGTTTTGACATTGTTGGTAAGAAAAACAAAGCCATAGAAGCCAAGGAAACTAGTATGTGGCTTACTTTGCAAATGTAGAACTTCCTGAATTCACAGAGCTTTAGGTTAAAACCATGATTTTGAAGTTGATTATAACTCCAAGAATAACATAGCTGCCAATGAAATGAGTTTCCTCCTTAGGTTTGAAAACTGAAAAAACCAATGCATTGGCATAGCATTAAGTAATAGCAGTGTTTTGACGTTGATTGTGAGAGAAAGCAAGTGAACATCAGCCAAACTAACAAGTATATTCCTTTCCTTTCCAACTAGAACTACTTCCTGCATTCACCTAGCATTAAGGAAATGCAGTACTTTGAAGCTGATTGTAAGTGACAAAACATGCATACCAGCAAAGGAAACCAAAATCTTACCTAGATTTAAAAAGTGAAGAAATTGCCTCATTGGCATAGAAAAAGCAGTGTTTTCACATTAGTTGTAAGTAAACACAAGTACAAAGCAACTGTAACAGTTGGGGAATTTGATATAATTATGAATTCCAAAAATATAATTGGATCATGCTTGTAAACTGATCTGTTAATCTGGGCATGATTAGGTTATGATTAGGGTGTTGAGTCCCACCCCTTGGTGGGTAGGGAATCAAATATAAAAGGCAAGGGAAAGAACAGATTTGAAGCAGTCTTTTGAGAAGCAATTTGATGTTGGAAAGAAGGTCCCAGGAGAACAGAAGCAAGCCGTTCACCTGATCGTCTACAGCTGACCTAGTGGAGGAAACAGGAGCTAAACCCAGAGAGAAACACAGCCTGGGAAGAGAGGAAACCCAGAAGCCTGAACCCTGGCAAACACCAGCAGCTGTCTTGCTCTAACATGTGGTAATAGACTGTGGTGAGAGAAGAAACTTAACACTTTATGGCCTGGTATCTGTGGACTTCTACCCCAAATAAATACCCTTTATAAAGACCAACCCATTTTTGGTATTTCACATTAGCACCCCTTTGGCTGACTAATACAGAATTTGGTACCGAGAGTGCGGTAGTGCTTTTGCATATTCCAAAATGTTGGAACGGTTTTATAAAAGGGTAAGGGGTATTTTTTGGAAGAATTGTGAAATTCTTGATGAATTGGCCTAGATCGCTTTGAAGAAACTGTTGATAGTAATATGGATGCTTAAAGAGACTTTATATGATGCCTTGGAAGTAAATGATGAAACTTTTCTTGGAAACTGGAGGAAAGGTGATCCATGTTTTAAAGTTACAGAGAATTTAGCAAGATTAACGCCTGGTGTTATATGGAAGACAGAATTTGAAAATGGCCAACCGGAGCATTTAGCTGAAGAACTTTCCAAGGTAAACTAGGAGAAGGTGGCTAGGTTTCTCCTTGCAGCTTATAGCAAAATAGATGAGAGATCTAGATGAGAGAAATACACTAAGGGCTAAAGGTTTGGGCACAAAGAAAACAGAAACTGATTCAGGAACTTCCAAGTTTCTGGGAACCAAATTCCGAGATGAAAATGCCGTATTTGAAACCTTTACTAAACTTGGAACTCGTAACTCAGAATTGAAAATGCATTTATCTTGGAAAGTCTTGTGGAAAGTCTTACTGTCTGATGATTTGTACCCCTGCTTCCTGCATACTTAACCAACAAATTTTTTGAGAGAGCTGGATTAACAAAACCACTTTCAACTTAGACAAAAGAGAACATGGAAAGGAGAGATTGAAGGAGAATCAGCTTTAAGAATAAAACCATGGAAACAGAGATCTTGTCTTAAGACATGTCCTTGGGCCAAGAGAGTAGCCCCACCCATGTGTACAGAGAGGTTGAGTTTGTCCCTGCAGTTGAAGAGGGTGAATATTCCTACCCAATATTCTGAGAAAGTTTTGATGCCCCATGGTGCCGAAAGGGTGAGTTTTCCCCAGAAGTTGAAGAGGGTGGATGTCCCCACCTGATGTTCAGGAAGAATTTTGCCACCCCAGGGTGCAGAGAGGGTGGAGCACATTCCTCAAAGATTAGGGCAGTTAAGGTCAACACCCCATAAGTCTGAGAGGGGTGTACCAGTCCCCCATGGATTAGAGAAGGCCAAGTGGTCAACTCATAGCTCTGAGGGGGTTGAGCCTGTATGCTAAATGTTAAGGGGAATGTTTTCTTCACCTCACTGTACTAGGGGGGCTAAGACTCTAACCCAAAGATTGGGTAAGGTGTGGCAATCACCCCAACACTCTTGTAGGGTGAGGCCTGGAGCTTGGTTGACAACCAGAGGCTTGATGAGGGTGGAACCAAGAAAATGGCCATTGGGCAAGCCTGTGATAAGGGTGGGTTCCCATGTGGCCCCAAGGAGAAGAAACCATCATCTTAAGAATGACTCTCAGACTTTAAAATCAAATGGAGGTTGCCCTGCAGGTTTACTGAACTGTAGGGGATCTATGACTCAGGTTTAACATACCAATTTCTCCTTATGATATTGAAAATGTTTATCCTTTTCTTTCCATTTGTGTATTGGAAGCAGTTCAATGGTTTTGTTAATTTCAGAGGTCTACAGCAGATGGGATTTTGCCTGAAGACACAGTGTATTTCTTTAAAATGATTATATTATTTTGTACTTGAATTGTTACGAATTTAAAGGTTTTGAATATCGTAATGTATTTTTGGAATTCAGAGGGTGAAATGTAACAGTTGGGGAATTTGATGTAATTATGAATTCCAAAAAATTTAATTGGATCATGCTTGTAAACTGATCTGTTAATCTGGGCATGATAAGGTTATGATTAGGGTGTTGAGCCCCACCCCTTCATGGGTGGGGAATCGAATATAAAGCAAGGGAAAGAACAGAGTTGAAGCAGTCTTTTGAGAAGCAGTTTGATGTTGGAAAGAAGGCCCCAGGAGAAGAGAAGCAAACTGTTTGCTTGATTGTCTACATCTGAACTAGTGGAGCAAACAGGAGCTAAGCCCAGTGGGAAACACAGCCCCAGGAAGAGAGGAATCCCAGAAGCCTGAACCCTGGCAAATGACAGCAGCTGTCTTTCTCTAACTCGTGGGAATAGACTGTGGTGAGAGAAGAAAGTTAATGCTTTATGGCCTGGTATCTGTGGACTTCTAACCCAAATAAATACCCTTTATAAAGACCAAATCATTTTTGGTATTTCACATTAGCACTCCATTGGCTGACTAATACAGCAGAAAATGAAACAAGTTCCTCTATTGGTTCTTTAAACTGAAGAAAAAACTTCATTCACTGAGCATTAGGGAAAAACAGTGCTTTGAAGTTCATTGTAAGAGAAAATTGTGCATAGAAGCAAAAGAAACTAGAATCTCCCTTAGATTGCAAAATGAATACACAACTGCATTGACATAGAAAAAGTAATGTTTTGATATTGGTTGTATGTGAAAACAAGTGCAAAACTGCCAAATACAAAAATTTATTATTTACTTTACAAAAGTGAAGAACTTCTGCATTGGCAGAGCATTTTGTAAAAGCAGGGTTTGATATTGTGAGTGAAAGTAATTGAATAGCAGCCATGGAAACAATTATCTTCCTTACCTTTCAAACATGAAGTAACTCCTGCAAACACAGACTGTTAGGTAAAACCAGTGGTTCAAAGGTGATTGTTAGTGGAAACACATGCATAGCAGCAAATGATACACAAATCTTACATAGACTTAAAAAGTTAAGAAACTACTGCATTGTCAAGGCGTTAGGTAAAAGCATCGTTATGACTTTGGTTTTAAGTGAAAACAAGGGCATAGCAGCCAAGGAAACAAGTATCTTTCTTACATTACAAACATGAAGAAACTCCTGGATTCACGGAGCTTTATGTTAAACTGAGGATTTTGAACTTGATTGTAACTTTAGCAAGGGCATAACTGTCAATGAAGTGAACATCCTGCTTAGATTTGAAACCTGAAAAAACCACTGCATTAGCGTAACAGTAGGTAAAAGCATTGTTTTGACATTGATTATGAGTAAAAGCAAGTGCATAGCAGCCAAACGAACAAGTATCTTTCTTTACTTTCAAACTTTATGTGCCTCTGGCATTCACAGAGTGTTAGGTTAAACCAGAGTCTTGAAGTTGATTGTAAGTGAAAACACATGCAAAGCAGCCAATGAAACAAGTTTCTTTATTGCTTCTCTAAAGTGAAGAATGGACTGCATTCACTGAGCATTAGGGAAAAGCAGTGATTTGATGTTGATTGTAACAGAAAACACGTGCATAGAAGCCAAAGAAACAAGAATCTTACTTAGATTTCAAAAGTGAAGTAACTGCAGCATTGGCATAGAAAAAGCAGTGTAAAAACACAAGTGCATAGAAGTCAAGGAAAGTATCGTATATAATTTACAAACATGAAGAACCTCTGCTTTGGTGGAGCATTATATAAAAGCAGGATTTTGACATTGTGAGTGAAAGAAAGTGCATAGTATTCATGGAAACATGTATCTTAATTACCAATGAAAGATGAAGTACCTCCTGCATTTACAGAAATTTAGGTAAAACCCGTGTTTTGGAGGTGAATGTAAGTAAAAACACATGCAAAGCAGGAAATGAAACACAAATATTACTGAGATTTCAAAAGTAAAGAACCTATTGCATTGACATACCGTTAGGTAAAAGCGGTGTTTTGACATTGGTTGTTAGTGAAAACAACCAATCAGCAGATCAGCCAAGGAAACAAGTACCTTTCTTACTTTACAAACATGAAGAACCTTCAAGATTCACAGAAATTATGGTTAAAACCAGATTGAAGTTGATTGTAACTCCAAGAATTGCATATCTGCCAATGAAATGAGTATCCTGCATAGATTTGAAAACTGAAGAAACCACTGCATTGGCAAAGCATTATATAAAAGCAGGATTTTGACATTGTGAGTGACAGCTAGTGCACAGCTGCCAGGGTAGCCAGGATCTTACTTAACTTTCAAAGTTGAAATACCTAAAGTATTCACAGATTATAAGGAAAAACCAATGTTTTGAAGGTGATTGTAAGTGAAACCACATGCATAGCAGGAAATTTAAACACAACTCATACTTAGATTTCTAAAGTGAAGGAACTCCTGAGTTGAGATATCTTTAGGTAAAATCAGTGTTTTGACGTTGGTTGTAAGTGAAAACAAGGGAATAGAAGCCAAAGAAAGAAGTATCTTTCTTACTTTACAAAGGTGAAAACCACCTGGATTCACAGAGCTTCAGGTTAAAACCAGGATTTTGAAGATCATTCTAACGACAAGCATGTACATATCTGCCAATGAATTGAGTATCATGTTTAGTTTTGAAAACTGAAGAAACCTCTGCATTGACATAACATTAGATATAAGCAGGATTTGACATTGATTGTGAGTGAAAGCAAATGTATAGAAGCCAAAAAGAAACAAGTATCTTACCTACCTTACAAACGTGAAGTACCTCCTGCATTCACAGAGAGATAGGTGACACCAGTGTCTTGAAGCTCATTGTAAGTGAAAACATGTGCAAAGCAGCCAATGAAACAAGTCTCTATATTGGTTTTCTAAAGTGAAGAAGAGGCTGCATTTCCCGATTATTAGGGAAAAGCAGTGTTTTGAAGCTGAGTGTAAGTGAAAACACGAGCATAGCAGCAAAAGAAACTAGAATCTTACATAGATTTCAAAAGGGATGGAACTGCAGCATTCACATAGAAAAAGCAGTATTTTGACATTGGTTGTAAGTGAAAACAAGTGCATAGCAGGGAAGGAAAGAAATATCTTATTTACTTTACAAAAATGAAAACCTATGCATTGGCAGAGCATTAGGTGAAAGCAGGGTTTTGATATTTTTGTGTGAAAACAAGTGCATAGCAATGAAGGAAACAAGTATCTTACTTAACTTTCACAGATGACGTACGTCCTGTATTCACAGAGTTTAGGTAAAACCAGTGTTTTGACAATGATTGCAAGGGAAAACACATACATAGCAACAAATGAAATACAAATCTTACTGAGATTTCATAAGTGAAGACCCTAATGCATTGGCATGGTGTTAGGTAAAAGTGGTGTTTTGGCATTATTTGTTTGTGAAGGCAAGGGCATATCAGGCGTAGCAGGCAAGTAAATTTCTTACTTAGAAATGTGAAGAAGATACTGGATTCAGAGTTTAGATTAAAAAACGGGTTTTGAAGGTGATTGTAACTCCAAGCAAGTGCATAGTTGCCAATAAAATGAGTACCTTGCTTAGTTTTTAAAACTGGACGAACCACAGCATTGGCATAGTATTAGGTAAAAGCAGTGTTTTGACATTGATTGTGAGTGAAAGCAAATGCATACCAGCGAAATAAACAAGTATCTTACTTACCTTTCTAAATTGAAGTACCTCCTGCATTCTCAGAGACTTACGTGAAACCAGAGTTTTGAAGCTGATTGTAAGTATAAACACTTGCAAATCAGAGAATGACACAAGTTTCTTTATTGGTTTTCTAAATTGAAGAACCGACTATTCCCTGAGCACTCTGAAAAGCAGTGTTTTGAAGTTGATTGTAAGTGAAAACACGTGCATTGTAGCAGAAAATCTAGAATTGTACTTAGATTTGAAACTTGAAGAAACTGCAGTATTGGTATATTAAAGGAAGTGTTTTGAGTTTGGTTTTAAGTGAAAACAAGTGCATAGCAGTGAAGGAAAGAATTATCTTATTTGCTTTACAAAAATGAATAACTCTGCATTTGCAGAGCATTAGATGAAAACAGGGTTTTGACATTGTGAATGAAAGCAAGAGCTTAGCAGCCAAGGAAACAAGTATCTTACTTACCTTTCAAAGATGAAGTACCTCCCATATTCACAGAGTGTTATGTATAACCAGTGTTTTGAAGGTGATTGTAAGGAAAACACATGCATAGCAACAAATGAAATACAAATTTACAGATGATTCAAAAGTCAAGAAACTACTCCATTGGCATAGCGTTATGTAAAGGCGGTGTTTTGACATCAGTTGTAAGTGAAGATAATGGCATAACATCCAAGGAAACAAGTATCATTCTTACTTTACAAACATGAAGAATCTCCTGGTTTTACAGAGATGAAGATTAAAACCAGGATTTTTGGGTTAATTATAACTCCAAGAAGTGCATAGCTGTTAATGGAATGAGTATCCTGCTTTGTTTTGAAAATTGAAGAAACCACTGCATTGGCATAGCATTATATAAAATCAGTGTTTTGACAATGATTGTGAGGGAAAACAAGTGTATAGCAGCCAAACAAACAAGTATCTTTCCTACCTTTCAAAATTGACATACCCCTTGCATTCAGAGTGTTAGGTGAAACCAGTGTCTTGAAGTTGAATGTAAGTGAAAACATATGCAAAGCAGCCAATGAAACAAGTTTCATTATGCCTCTGCGAATTGACAAACTGACTCTATTCACTGAGCATTAGGAAGAAGCACTGCTTTGAAGTTGATTATAAGTAGAAACATGTGCATAGCAGAAAAAGAAACTAGAATCTTACTTAGATTTCAAGAGGGAAGAAATGCAGGATTGGCAAAGAAAAAGCAGTTCTTTGACATGGCTGTAAGTGAAAGGAATGGCACAAGATCTAAGGAAAGAAGTATCTTGTTTACTTTACAATAGTGAAGAACCTCTACATTAGCAGAGCATTTGGTAAAAGCAGGGTTTTTACCTTCTGAGTGAAAACAAGTTCATAGCAGCCAGGGAAACCAGTATCTTACTTACCTTTCAAAGATGAAATAACTCCTGCATTCACAGAGTGTTAGCTAACACCAGTGTTCTAAAGGTGATTGTAAGTGAAAACTCATGCATAGCAGCAATGAAACACAAATAGTACTTAGATTTCAAAAGTGAAAAAACCTACTGCATTGGCATAGCTTTAGGTAAATGTGGTGTTTTGACATTGGATTTAAATGAAAACATGTTCATAGCAGCCAAGGAAACAAATATCTTTCTTTCTTTGCAAATATGAAGAACCTCCTAGCTTCAAAAAGCTTTAGGTTATAACCAGAATATTGAAGTTGATTGTAACTCCAAGCAAGTGCATGGGTGCCAATGAAATGAGTATCCTGCTTAGGTTTGAAAACTGAAGAAACCACTACATTGTCATAGCATTAGATAAAAGAAGTGTTTTGACATTGATTGTGTGTGAAATCAATTGCATAGCAGTCAAACAAACAATTATCTTACTTATCTTTCAAAGTTTAAGTAACTCCTGCATTCACAGAGAGTTAGGTGAAACCAGTGTCTTGAAGTTGATTGTACAAATCAGCCAATGAAACAAGTCTCTTTACTGGTTCTCTATACAGAAAATCCAACTTCTTTCACTGAGCATTAGAGAAAAACCTTGGAAACTGTGTAAACTGTGGAGTCCATGGAGCCCGTGGAGCCTGTGGAGTTTCGGGAGCCTGTGGAAGCCTTTGGAGTCTCTGCAGGTACATGAAGCCTGAGGTGCTTATGGAGTCTGTGGCAAGTTTGGAATGCATGTAGTACTGTGGAGACTGTGCAGGCCCAGGTAACCTGTGGAGACTGTGGAACCTGTGGAGCCTGTGGAGGCAATGGAGTCAGTGGAGAATGTGCAGCCCATGCCTACCCATGGGGCCTGTGTGGCATCTGGAGCCCATGAATACCATGAATCCCAGTGCTGTGTTGCTGTGGAATCCGTGGAGCCTGTGAAGCCAGTTGAGGCCTGTGTAGCTTGTGGAGCTCATGGAGCCTATGGGGCCCATGGAGACTGTTGAGGCATGGAGCCCTTGGAGACCATGCATCCTTTGCAAGCCCATGGTGCTTCAGGAGCCTATGGAGACTTTTTATTTCCATTGAGTCAGTGGAGCCTGTTGAGGTTGCAGAGCATGTGGAGGCTTAGCAAGCCATGGAGACACTGACAGCTGTGTAGGTCTGTGTATCCTGTGCAGTCCAATGAAGCATGTGGACAATTTTGATCTCAGGGAGCCTGTGGAGCTTGTGCAGGCCCATGTAACCTGTGGAGACTGGGGAGCCTGGGGAGGCTGTGGAGCCCTTGGAATCAGTGGAGCCTATAGAGTCTGTGAATACCCATGGAGCCTGTGGAGCACGTGGAGACCATGGAGGCCATGAAGCCCATGGAGATCAGGTATTCCATGGAGTCCTGAGTAGCTGTGGAGCCCAAGTAGCCTGTGAAGACCATGGAACCCAGTGAGCCTTTGCAGGCTCAAGGAGCCTGCAGAGCATGTACAAGCCCTTGGATCCTGTGGAGTTTATTGAGCCCATGGGCTCATGGAGCCTGTTGAGATATGGAACTCAAGGAATCTAGAGAGTATGTGGAGCCTGTGGAGTGCCTGTAACCCATGGACATGTGTGGAGCCTGTAGAGCCTTTGGATACTGTGGAGCCCATTGAAGCTTGTGGAGCCTGTACAGGCCCATGGACCTGTGGAATCTGTGGACCCAATGGAGCTGGTGTATCCCAGGGTTTCATAGAGGTCTGTAGAGTCCATGGAGTCTGTTGATCCAATGGAGCTCATGGATCTTGTGGATGCTGTTCAGGCCAGTGGAACTTGTGCAACCTGTGAAGCCCATGGAGTCCATGGAGCTTGTGGAGCTTGTGGAGTCCATAGAGATTGAGGAGCTCATTTAGACTATTGAGTCCAAGGAGGCCTCTGGAGCCAAAGCAGGCTTGTGAAAGACAGGGAGTCTGTGAAGTCTTTTAGAATATAGAGGTCTGTGGAACCCATGGAGATGAAGGGGCCCATGGAAGCTGTGAAATCAGGGTTGGCCTGTGGAGACTGTGCAGGCCTGAGGACTCTGTGGAGCCCATGGTGACTGTGGAGTCTATGGAGTCTATGGAGTCTGTGGAGTCTATGGAGGCCTATGGTGCCTGTGCAGGCCTATAGAACCAATGGAGCCCATGGCACCTGTGCAGGCATGTTAAACATGTGGATCCTGTGTTGCAACAGGAGCTCATGGAACCCATGGAAACCATGGAGTCTTTGGAGACTTTAGAGCCTATATATATCATGGAGGCCATGGAGCCTTTGCAGGCTCATAGTGCTGGCAGTGTCTGTTGAGTCAATGGAGGAAAGTGGAGACCGTGGAACCCATGGAGTTTATGTAAGCCCATGGAGTCTGTGAAGACTGTGGAGATTGAGGAGGCTGATGATCATGTCGAGACCTGTGGAGTCTGTGGAAAGCATTTGGGGCCATGGAGCCTGTGGTGCCTGTGTAACCCATATAACCTATGCAGACCTTTGAAGCCCATAGAACCCATGGAGAATATAGGGGCATATGGAGTCTCTGCAGGCCTGTGGAAGTGGTTGATACCATGAAGACCATGAAGTCTTTCAAGACCATGGAGTTCACAAAGTCTGTGTAGCCCTTGAAGCCTGTGCAGGCCCAGGGAGTTTGTTGAGCATGTACAGACCTGTGGATCCTGTGGAGCTCATCAAGGCCATGGGGCCCTAGAAGTGTGTTGAGGTATGGAGCCCAAGGACACTACAGATAATGTGGAGCCTGTTAAGTACATGTAGCCCATTGAC
This sequence comes from Tolypeutes matacus, assembly GCA_026826555.1. Lineage (NCBI taxonomy): Eukaryota > Metazoa > Chordata > Mammalia > Cingulata > Chlamyphoridae > Tolypeutes > Tolypeutes matacus. The sequence continues at coordinate 195,487 of JAKSZT010054539.1, forward strand.
ACCTATAGAGATCAGGAAAACTTTTGAGCCTATGGAGATGGCAGCACCCATTGAGGCATTTGGAACCTGTACAGGCCTTAGAGCCTGTGGATTCTGTGGAGCTGAAGGAGATGGTGGAGCCCATGGAGTCATAAAAGACTGTAGAGCCCATGGAGCCCAAGGAGCCCATGGACTCAATGTAGCTCCTGGATGATGTGTATGCAACTAGAACCTGTGCAACCTGTGAAGCCCATGTAGTCAGTAGAGCTGGTGGAGTCTGTGAAAACCATGGAAACAGAGGAGCCCATGGAGATTATAGGGCCCAAGGAAGGTGCTGGAGCCTGTGCAGTCCCATGAAGTACAGAGAGTCTGTGAAGTCTGTGAGAATATAGAGGACTGTGGAACCCATGGAGCTGATGGAGCTCATGGAGGCTGTGAAACCTGTGGAGGACTTTGGAGATTGTGGAGCCTGGGGAACCCATGGAATCCTGTGGCGCCATAGAGGCCTATAGACCCCATGGAGCCTATGACAACTATACAGGCCTGTGGAACTTGTGGAGCCTGTGGAGCCATGGGAGCTCATTGAACCCATGGAACCCAAGGAGCCTGTGGAGCTGCCAGAGCCTGTATATCTCATAGAGGCCATGGAGCCTGTGCTGGCAGAACCTATTGAGGCTTTGGAGGATTGTGGACACCGTGGAGCCCATGGAGGTTATGTAGGCCCATGAAGACTTTGGAGGCTGTAGATTCTGAAGAAGCTGAGGATCATGTGGATGTCTATGGAGTCTGCAGGCCCATTTTGTGCCACTGAACTGTGAGGGCTGTGTAGGACCAAGGAGCCTGTGGAGACTGGGGAGCCTATGGATACTGTGAAGCTACATGGATGCCATGGAGGCCTTGGAGGTCATGGAACCCATGGAACATGCATTGCTCCTGGAGACCTGTGGAACCTCTTCATGCCCATGGAGCATGTTGAGCCTTTGAAACCATTAGAGACCATGCAGCCTTTGCAGGCCCATGCAACATGTGGAGTATGTGAATCCTGTGGAGACTATAGAAACTAGAGTCAGTGCAGCCTGTGGAGCCTGTGTATAACCATGGAGACTGTGGAGCTCGTGTACCCTGTGGAGCTTATCGAGCCTGTGGAAACTGTAGAGGCCTATAGAACTCATGGGGCTTATGTAAAATGTGCAGGCCTGTGGAACACGTGGATCCTATGTTGCCTGTGGAGCCTGTGCACATCGAATGAGCCTGTGGAGCACATGGATCACATGAATCCTGTGGAGTCCGTGGAGCCTGTGGAGCCTGTTCATACCCATGGAAACTGTGGAAAACATGGAGCCAATGGAGTCTGTGGTGTCTGTAGAGCCTGTGGAGCCTGGGCATATCTATGGAGCCTGTGGAGTACATGCAACCTGTGGAGCCCATAGAAGCTGTGGAATCTGTAGAGTATGTGTATACCCATGGGGACTGAGGAGAACGTGGAGCCCAAGGAGACTGTGGAGTCCATGCAGCACAAGGAGGAATGTGTAGCCTGAGAGGTCCCCTAGAGGCCACTTACACCTATGGAGCCTGTGCTTCCATTGAAGATCATAGATTCCATGGAGGTTGTGGAGTCTGTGGTGGCCAGTGGAGCCTGTGGGCCCGTTGGACACTGTGGAACCCCATGAAACTTGTGGAGACTTTGTAACCCATTGAGCCTATGCAGAACTGTGGAGCCCGTGGAGCCCATGGAGACTATAAAGCCCTGTGGAATCTGTGCAGAACTGTGGAGGTGGTTGAGGCCATGCAGCCCATGAAAATTGTCAAGACTGTGGAGTTCACAAAGCCTGTGGAGCCCTTGAAGCCTATGCAGGCCCAAAGAGCTTGTGGAGTCTGTACAGTCCTGTGGATCCAGTGGAGTTCGTCTAACTCATGGAGCCCATGGATCCTGTTGAAGTATGGATTCCAAGGACACTACAGAGAATGTGGAGCCTCTTAAGGGCATGTAGCCCATTGACACCTGTGGAGCCCATGGAGCCTGTGTAGACTGCGGTGCCCATTGTGGCCTGTGGAACCTGTACAACACTTAGAGCCTATAGATTATGTGGAGCCAATGGAGCTAGTGGAGCTCATGGAGATTTAAAGGACTGTAGAGCCCATGGAGCCCATGGAGCTCGTGCATGCTGTGTAGGCCAGTGGAACGTGTGAGATCTTTGAAGCCATGGAGTCCGCGGTGCTGGTGGAGTTTGTGGAAGCAATGGAGACTGAGACTCCAATATAGAACATGGAGCCCAAGGAGGCATGTGGAGCCTGTGCAGTCAAGTGAAGGACAGGGAGACTGTGAAGTCTGTGAGAATATAGAGGCCTGTAGAATCAATGGAGCTGATGGAACTCATGGAGGTTGTGAAACTCATTGAGCCTGTACAAGAGTATAGACACATGGAGCCTATGTCAACTGTGCTGGTCTGTGGAAGATGTAGAGCCTGTGGAGTCACTGGAGCTCATGGAGCCAGTGGAACACATGGAGTCTGTGGAGTCTGTGGAGTCTTTGGAGCCTGTGCATACCCTGGAGCCTATGGATCATATGGGGCCCATGGAGCCTGTGCAGTCTGTGGAGACTCTGGAACCTGTGCATACACATGTATCCTGTTGCGCACATGGAGTCCATGGAGCGTGTGGAATCTGTGCAGGCCATGGAGGCTTTTGGAGCCTATGCAGGCCCTTAGATTCCATTGATTCCTTTGGAGCATGTGTTGTCTGTGGAGACCATAGATTCCACAAAGGCAGTGGAGGCTGTGTAGGCCAGTAGAGCCATGAAGGCTGTGGAGCCTGTGTATGCCATGGAGACTAGACAGACCAGTGGATCCCGTGGAGCCCATGGATACAGTAGAAGTCTGTGGAGCCTTTCCAGGCCTGTGGACGTTGTTGAGGTCATGGAGACCATGAAGTCTTTTAAGACCATGGAGTTCACAAAGCCTGTGGAGCCCTTGAAACCTGTGCAGACCCAGGGAGCTTGGGGAGCCTGTACAGTCCTGTGGATCATGTGGACCTCATAGAGCCCATGTGGCCCATGGAGGCTGTTTAGGTGTGGAGCCCAAGGACACTACAGGGAATGTGAGCCAGTTAAGTGCATGTAGCCCATTGACATCTTTGGAGCCCATGGAACCTGCTGAGCCTGCAGAGACTGTGGCACACATTGAAGCCTTTGGAGCCTGTAAATGCCTTACAGCCTGTGCATTCTGTGGAGCCGATGGAGCTGGTGGAGCCCATGGATTCATAAAGGACTGTAGTACCCATGGAGTCCAAAGAGCCCATGGAGCCAAGGGAGCACGTGGATATTGTGTATGCCACTAGAACCTGTGAAAACTGTAAAGCCCATGGAGTCCATGGGTTTGGTGGTTTCTGGAAGACTGTGGAGGCCAAGTAGGCCTGTGGAGCCTGTGCAGTCCCATGAAGGACAGGGATTCTGTGAACTCTTTCAGAATATAGAGATCTTTGGAACCCAAGGAGTGAATCGAGGCCCTTGATGCTATGAAACACTATTAGTCTTATGGAGTATTCCAGGCCTGGGGAGCTTGTGGAGAAAAAGGATGTCTGTGGAGCCTGTGAAGGCCTATAGACCCCTTGGAGCCTATGGCAACTGTGCAGCCTGCAGAACATATGGAGCCTGTGGAGGAACTAGAGATCATGGAGACCATGGAACCCATGGAGACTGTGGAGTCTGCAGACACTGTATATCTCATGGAGGCCATGGAGACTGTGCAGTTTCATGGTGCTGGCAGAGGCTGTTGAGGTCATGGATCAATGTGGATACCGTTGAGCAGATGGAGGTAATGTAGGTGCATGAAGCTTGTGGAGGCTGTAGAGTCTGAAGAAGCTGAGGATCATGTGGAGGCCTGTGGAGATTCTGGAGCCCATTTTGTGCCATTGAGCCTCTGATGCCTGTGCAACTCATGGATCTGTGGAGACTGGGGAGCCACTGGATACTGTGAAGCCACACGAATGCCACGGAGGCCTTGGAGGTCTAGGAGCCCATGGAGCTTGCATTGTCCCTGGAGTCCTGTGGAGACTCTGACACGCATGTAGCCTGTTCAGCATTTAAAGACCCTGGAGACCATGCAGCCTGCGTAGACCATGGAGCCTGTTGATCCTATGGAGTCTAGGATGCCCATGAGTACTGTGGAACAAGTACAGTCTTTAGATCCTGTGGATTCTGTAGAGCCGATGGAGCTCGTGGAGCCATGGAGACATAAATTATTGTAGAGCCCATGGAGTCCATGGAGTCCATGTAGCCCATGGAGCTCGTGGATGCTGTGTAGGCCAGTAGAACCTGTGCAACCTGTGAAGCCCATTGAGTCCGTGGAGCTGGTGGTGCATGTGGAGGCCATGGAGACTGAGAAGCCCATGGAGACTATGGAGTCGAGGGAGGCCTGTCGAGCCTGTGCAGTCCCATGAAGGACAGGGAGCCTGTGAAATCTGTGGCGCCTGTGGAGCCTGGGCATACTCATGGAGTCTGTGGAACACGTGGAGCTCATGGAGCCTGTGGACTCCATGCAGCCCCTGTAGACCTGTAGACACTATGCAGGCCCCTAGAGGCCATTGACACCTTTAGAGCATGTGCAGCCCATGGAGACCATAGATTTCATGAAGACTGTGGAGGCTGTGGAGACCAGTGGAGCCTGTGGTGCCTTTGGGGACTCTGAATGCCCAAGAAGCTTGTGGACCCTGTGTAACCTATGGAGCCTAGGCATACCTAGGATCCCGTAAAGCCCATGAAGACTGTAGATTCCTGTGGAGCCTCTGCAGGACTGTGGAGGGGGTTGAGCCCATGGAACCCATGCCATCTGTCAAGACTGTGTAATTGACAAATCCGTGGTGACCTTGAAGCCTGTGCAGGCCCAGAGAGCTTGTGGAGATTGTACAGGCCTTTGGATGCTTTCAAGCTCATCAACCCCATGGGGCCCATGGAGCCTGTTGAGGTAAGGAGCCCAAAGATACTACAGAGAATGTGGAGCCTGTTAAGAGCATGTGGCTCATTGACACCTTTGGAGCCCATGGAGACTGTTAAGCCTGTGGAGACTGTGGCACGCATTGCAGATTGTGGAGCCTGTACATACATTAGAGCCTGGGGATACCATGGAGACAATGGAGCTGGTGAAGCCCATGGATTAATCAAGGACCGAAGATTCCATGGGGCTTGTGGAGCCCATAGAGCCCATGGATCTAGTGAATGCTGTGTAGGCCAGTGGAACTTGTGCAAACTAGGAATCCTGTGGAGTCCGTGGTGCTGGTGGAGTTTGTGGATGCCATGGTATCTGAGGAGCCCATGGAGATTATGGAGGCCAAGGAGGCCTGTGTAGCCTGTGCATTTCCGTGAAGTACAGGGACACTGTGATGTCTGTGAGAATGTAGTGTCCTGTGTAACCCACAGAGTTGATGGAGACCATGGAGACTGTGAAACATGTGGAATTCTATGAAGCCTGTGCAGGCCTAAGGACACTGTGGAGAACATAGTGTCTGTGCCATACTGGGGAGCCTGGGGAGCCCATGAAGGCCTGTGGTGCCGCTGCACTCCCACAGAGCCTGTTGACCCTTTGAAGCCCTTGGAGACAATGTAGCCTGTACAGGCCGTTGGAACCTGTGGAGCACGTGAAGTCTGTGGAGCATGTGGAGTCTTTGGAACCTGTTGAGCTTTTGGATATCCATGGAGCCTGTGGAGCCTGTGGAGCCCATGTAGACGTTGGAGCACATGGAGGCCTGAGGAGCCTCTACAGTCCTATAAACCCCATGGAGCCTAAGACAAATAGGCATGCCCCCAGAAAATGTGCAACCTGTGCAGAAACTCGACCTCATGGAGCCCATGGAGTCTATGGAGCCTGCAGAGCCTGTATATCTCATGGATGCCATGGAGCCTGTATGGGCTCATGGTACAGGAAGAGCCTATTGAGGCCATGAAGGAATGTAGATCCCATGGAGGTGATGGAGGTTATGTAGGTCCATGAAGCCTGTGGAGGCTGTAGGGTCTGAAGATGCTGAGGATCATATTGAGGAATGTGGATTCATCAGTGCTGATTTTAAGCCATGGAGACTATGAAGCCTATGCCGGCTCAAAGAGCCTGTAGAAACTAGGGAGCTTCTGGGGACTGTGAAGCCACATGGATGCCATGGAGGGCTTGGAGGTCATGGAACCCATGGAGCATGCATTGTCATGGAAGACTGTGGAGCCTCTGGACTCCCACAGAGCATGTTGAGCCTTTGAATCCCTTAGAGACCATTCAGCCTGCGCAAGCCCATGTAGGCTATTGAGCATGTGGAGCCTGTGGAGAAGAGAGAACCTCTGCAGTCATTGGATCTTGTTGAGCCTGTGCATACCCATGAATCCTGTGGATCACGTGAAGCCTGTGGAGCCCATGAAGCCTTTGGAGCCTGTAGAATTCTATAGACCTGATGGAGCCTATGGCAACTGTGCAGGCCTGTGGAACATGTGGAGCCTCGGGAGCCACTGGAGCTCACAGAGCCCATGAAATCCTTGGAACCTGTGGTGCCTGCAAAGCCTGTATATCTCACGGAGCCCAGGAAGCCTGTGTGGGCATATGGAGCCTGTGGAGCACGTGGAGGCTATAGAGCTTGTAGAGACTTTGGAGTCCTTGCAGCCTGTGGAGTCTGTACATACCCAAGGAGCCTGTGGAGCACCTGGAGCCCATGGAGCCTTTGAATCATTGGAGACTGTGGAGCCTGGGTATAACTATGGAGCCTATGGAGCACGTGGAGCCCATAGAGATGGTGGAATCTGTGCAGCACGTGTAGGCCTGTGAAGCCCATACAAGCCCCTAGAGACCATTGACTCTTGTGGAGCATGTGCTGCCTGTGAGTATAATAGATTCCATGGAGACTCTGGAGGCTCTTTAGGCCAGTGAAGCCTGTGTAAACTGTTAAGACCATGGAGTCCATGGAGATGTTGGAGTTCCTGGAAACCATGGAGACCAAAGAGCCCATGGATACTATGGACCCCAAGGAGGCCTGGGGATCCTGTGCAGTCCTGTGAAGGACAGGGAGACTGTGAATTCTTTGAGAATATAGAGGACTTTGGAACCCATTGAGCTGATGGAACCATGGAGGCCGTGAAATCCGTGGTTGCATGAGGAGCCTGTGGACGCCTGAGGACCCTGTGGAGCCCATGTTACCTCTGCAGGCCCGGGTAGACTGTGAAGCCCATGGAGGCCTGTGGAGCCTGTACAGAAATATTGACCCAATGGAGCTATGGTAACTGTGCTGGCCTGTGGAACATGTGGAGCCTGTGGAAACACTGGAGCTCATGGAGCCAATGCAATCCATGGATCCTGTGGAGTCTGTAGAGTCTTTGGATCCTGTGCATACCAATGGAGCCTGTGGAGCACGTGGGGCCCATGGAGCCTGTGCAGTCTGTGAGGCCTCTGGAGCCTGTGCATACGCATGTAAAGTGTTGAGCACATGGAGTCCATGGAGCCTGTGGAATCCATGCAGGCTATTTAGGCCTTTGGAGCCTATGCGGGTACTTAAAAGCCTTTGATACCTGTGGAGCATGTGCTGCCTGTGGACACAATAGATTCCACGGAGACTGTGGAGGCTGTAGAGGCCAGTAGAGCCTGAGGGGCCTCTGGAGCCTGTGAAAGCCCATGAAGCCTGTGGAGCCTGTGGAAGCCATGGAGACTATGCAGAACAGTGGAAACCAAGGAGCCCATGGAGATGGTAGAAGTCAGTGGAGCCTGTGCAGTCCTGTGGAGATTGATGTGGTCATGGAGACCATGACGTCTTTTAAGACCATGGTGTTCACAGAGCCTATGGAGCCCTTGAAACCTGTGCAGGCCCAGGGAGATTGTGGAGTCTGTACAGGCCATTGCATCCTGTGGAGCTCATTGAGCCCATGTGGCCCATGGAGCCTGTTTCAGTACGGAGCCCAGGGGCCCTATAGAGAATGTGAGCCCATTAAGTGCATGTATCCCATTGACATCTGTGGAGCCCATGGAGCCTGTTGAGTCTGTGGACACTGCAGGACACATTGAGGCCCTTGTTTCCTGTACAGGCATTCGAGCCTGTGGAGTCTGTGGATTTGATGGAGCTGGTTGATTCCATGGATTCGTAAAGGCCTGTAGAGCCCATTGAGTCCGTAAAGCTCATGGAGCCCAATCTCATGAATGCTGTGTAGTCTAGTGGAACCTGTGAAACTTGTGTCACCCATGGAGTCAGTGGAGCTGGAGGAGTTTGTAGAAGCCATGGAGACTGAGGAGCGAAGGAGATTATTGGGCCCAAGGAGGCCTGTGGATCAGGTGCACTCCTTAATGGACAGGGAGACTGTGAAGGCTGGGAGAATATAGAGGCCTGTGGAACCCATGGAGCTGATGGATCTCATGGAAGCATTGAAACACGTGGATTATGTGGAGATTGTGCAGGCCTGAGGACTCTGTGGAGAATATGGTTCCTCTGCAGGCCTGGGTAAACTGTGGAGCCCATGGAGGCCTGTGGAGCCTATGGCAACTGTGCAGGCCTGCAGAACAGGTTGATCATGTGGAGCCACTGGAGCTCATGGAGTCCATGGAACCCATGGAACCTGTGGAGACTGCAGAGCCAGTATATCTCAAGGAGGCCATGGAGCCTGTGCAGGTTCAGGGTGTTGGCAGAGCCTGTGCTGGCTTATGGGGCCTGTGGAGGCAGGGGAGACTCTGGAGACTGTGAAGCTACATGGATGTCATGCAGGCCTTGACATTCATGGAGCCCATGGGGCCTGCATTGCCCCTTCATGTCTGTGGAGCCTCTGCAGACCCATGGAACTTGTTGAGCCTTTGAAGCCCTTGGAAACTATACAGCCTCTGCAGGCCCATGGAACCTGTGAAGCATGTGAAGCCTATAGAACCTGTGGAGTCTGTGAAGTTTATAGAGCTTTTGTATAGCTATGAAGCCTGTGGAGCTGGTGAAGCATGTGGAACACTTGGAGCCTGTGGATCCTGTAGAGACCACATGGAGCCTATGGCAACTCTACAGGTCTGTGGAACATATGGAGCTTTTGGAGTGACTGGATCTCATGGAGCTCATGGAACTCATGGATCTTCTGGAGCCTGTCTATCCTGTATATCTCAAGGAGGCCATGGAGCCTGTGCAAGCTCATGAAGCTGGCAGAGCCTGTTGAGGCCATGGAGGAATGTGGATCCCATGGAGCACCTGAAGGGAATGTAGCCTCATGAAGGCTGTGGATGCCGTAGAGTCTGAAGAAGTTGAGGATCATGTGGAGGGCTGTGGAGTCAGTGACCATTTTGTGCCATGGAGCCTGTGATGGCTATGCAGGCTCATGGAGGCTGTGGACACTGGGGATCCCCTGGACACCTTGTAACCACATGGATGTCATGGAGGCCTTGGAGGTCATGGTGGTGATGGAGCATTCATTGCCTCTGGAGGACTTTGGGGACTCTGCACGCCCAGGGGAGCATGTTGATCATTTGAAGCCCTTGGAGAACAGGCAGTCTGTGCAGACCCATGGAGCCTTTGGAACACATGGAGCCCATGGAGCCTGTTGAGTCCGTGAGGAGTGTGGAACCTGTGCATAACCATGGAGTCTGTGGTGTTCGTGCACAACATGGATGCTTGAGGAGGCTATGCAGGCTCTTAGAAGCCTTTGACACCTGTGGAGTATGTGTTACCTTTGAAGACCATAGATTTAAAGGAGAATGTGGAAATCTGTGTAGGCCAGTGGAGACTGTGGGGCTTTTGTACCCTATGGAGGCCCATGAAGCTTACTGAGCTTCTGTAACCCATGAAGGCTATGCAGACCTGGGGAGCCTGGGGAGCCCCTGGAGACGGTAGAGGCCTGTGGAGCCTGTGCAAGCCAGTGGAGTTGGTTGTGTCCATGGAGCCCATCCAATCTGTCAAACCATGGAGTTCACAAACTCTGTGGAGCCCTTTTAGCCTGTGCAGGCTCAGGGACCTTGTGGAGGCTGTACAGGCCTTTGGATCCTGTGGAGCTCATCGAATGTATGGGGCCATGAAGCCTGTTAAGGTATTGAGCCCAAGGGCACTACAGAGAATATGGAACCTATTAATGTCAGGTAGCCCATTGACACATGTTGAGCCCATGGAGCCTGTTGAGCCTGTGGAGATTGTGGTGCTCATTGAGGCCTGTGGAGCCTGTACAGGCCTTAGAGCCTGTGGATTCTGTGGAGCAGAGGGAGCTGGTGGAACCCATGGAGTTCTAAAGAAGTGTAAAGCTCTTGGAACCCACGAAGCCCCTGGAGCCCATGGAGCTCATGGATGCTTTGTACGCCAGTGGAACCTGTGCAACCTGTGAAGCACATGGTGTCCATGGAGCTGGTGGAGTTTGTGGAAACCATGGAGACCGAGGAGCCCATGGAGACTGTGAAGCCCAAGGAGGACTGTGGAGCCTGTGCAGTCCTGTGAAACACAGGGATACTGTGACCTTTGAGAATATACAGGTCTGTGCAACCCAGGGAGCAGATGGAGCCCTTTGAGGCTGTGAAACTCTTTCAGGCCTGGAAGCCTTGGAGGCCTGAGGACCAGGCAAGCCCATGGTACTTCTGCAGTCCTGGGGAGCTTGTGGAGCCCATGGAGAATTGTGGAGTTTGTACAGGCCTATAGAACACATGGAGCCTATGGCAACTGTCAAGGCTGTTGAACATGTGGAGGCTGTGGAGCCAACTGAGCTCATTGAGCCCATGGAACCCTTGGAGTCTGTGGAGCATGCAGAGTCTGTATATCTCATAGAGACCATGGAGGCTGCAGGATCATGGTGCAGGCAAGCCTGTTGAGGCTGTATAGGAATGTGGATATCATGGAGCCCATGGAGGTTTTGCAAGCCCATGAAGTCTGTGGAGGCTGTAGAGTCTGAAGAACCTGAGGATCATGTGGAGGCCTATGGAGTCTGTGGACCCCAGTTTCAGCCATGGAGCCTGTGAGGCCTGTGCAAGCTTATGGAGACTGTGGAGACTTGGGAGTCTGGATAATGTGAAGCCATATGGATGCCATGGAGGCCTTGGCATTCCTGGAGAAAATGGAGCATACATTGCCCCTGGAGGCCTGTGGAGACACTGCAAGCCCATGGAATGTGTTGAGACTTTGAAGCACTTGGAGAGAACACAAAGAATGTAAGAAAGTTGGGAAAATATGTTCTCTGACCACAAGCATTGTTTCCTTAAGATAATGCGTCTATGAATGTCACTTCATTTTGAAGGAATTTTCATCATTCTTACCTAAGCATGAGGGAATCTATGTAAGGAAAAAAGAATGAAGACAATGAGTTTTGCCAGTTTGCACCACCTGGTGGTCCTCCCCTTTAAGTGTAATGAGGGTGAAGTTTTCTTGGATTTTCAGCCTCATGATATCCTAGAATTAATCCCTCAGAGAAACCATTTGGGATTCCATGAATTTGTGAAAGCTGGAGTCACATCAAAGAAACATGCAGGAGTAAAACCCTGTGTATGTAAGAAATATTGGAAATCATTCAGCCAGGCATTAAATCTCACTAAGTATGAAATATTCAATGGGGGAAGCGGCTGTGGCTCAATCAGTAGGGCTCCCGTTTACCATATGGGAGGCCCTGGGTTCGGTTCCCGGGGCCTCCTAGTGAAGGCAAGCCTGCCCGCACAGCGTGGTTAGCTGACCCAGCGAGCACGAGCAGCAAGGGGGGGATAAATGAATAAATAAATAAAATCTTTAAAAAAAACCTAAATATTCATACATTAGTTAGTATTGTAACTAATGTAAATGCTTCCATCTGAAAGAAAACTTCATGAAATATGAGAAAATTCAAACGCGAGAGAAACCATATGAGAGTCATGAATGTACTCTGCACTTTCCAGCCATTTTTAATCCTCATTTTAAAAGCCATACAGGGGAACATGCATAGAAATATCATACATATGGGAAAGTTTTCAACCTGACAGGAAACATCTTTATTCATCAGAAAATTGTTACTGAGGAGAAATCATGTATATGTGGGAAAGCTTTCATTCAAATGTCAAATCACAGATACAAGAGATTTCCTACTGCAAAGAAAACCTATGCATGTAAGGCATGTGAAAAACTCTCAGGTACAAACCATATCTAACAGAGCATGAAAACACTCATAGTGGACAGAAACAAAATGAATGTAAAGAATGCAGAAAAGCCTTCAGCCAAAACAAATAATTCATTAAACATCAGAGCATTCATTCTGGAGAAAAACCCTATATATGCAATGAATGTGGAAAAGCCTTCAACCAGAAGGAAACTTCGTTAACCCTCTAAGAATACATATTGGAGAGAAACCCTGTGAATGTGATGGACTTGGGAAAGCTTTCATTCAGAAATGAAGCTTCATTACACACAAGAGAAGACAAGCTGGAGAGAAACCCTATATAGGTAAGGAATATAGGATAGCCTTCATTAGCAAATCAAATGTCACTGACCATGAGAAAATTCATAGTGAAAGGAAACCCTTTGTACGTAAGGAATGTGGAATAGCCTTCAGCCAGAGGCAGTATCTCATTAAACATTAGAACATTCATACTGGAGAGAAACACTGTGAATGTAATGAATGTGAATCCCCCAAAAATCTCCACCTCCAGTCTGTACAAATTCTTGCCAATCTTTTAAGGAAGTGGCTGTGACTATGCAATTCAGTGTGTCTTTCTCCTCTTGAAAAAGTGCACCTGCAATTTGTTCTGAGATCTGCTCCTCGCACATGTTATTCCACACTCATCTGTGTTCAATTTCTTGCCACTAATTTATGCATCAGAACTCGATATTTCTCTTAGTTTATATAAAGATGTGCTTTCCACTTATTTCAAATTATCCTGGTTGTTTACACTGGTTCTTTAATCCTTTACATTCTGGGTAAACATTAAAATACTAACATTTTAAAAATAATGCTGCCCATTATTGTAGCATTTTCTTAAAAGATATAACAACCATTTATATTTTTTCAGTTTCTTCTCCTGATTCTGATGTGAATTCAAGTTTAACAGCCACTGAACTACACTGTTCTGCTTTCTACTTCACTCCAATTTTCCTTACTATTTTAAATCAGAAATGATTCCTTCATAATTAGATGATATACTTCTAATCTCAAGTATTTTAAGAAGTT